>JAQIVZ010000277.1:0-83092 GCA_034700945.1 Arrhopalites spinosus
ATAGTCATGTGGTCACAGGTTTTATTTCAACTTGTACTAAAATGAATGACTTCATTATTGTTGTCCGCATTATATTTCAGGTTTCTAACTAAAAAGGTCTACTCTGATGCCTGAGGCAGACTGTGGATTCACAGTACGTCATGTGTATGAATTTCAAATGCCTAAAACAGCGAGTTTTAGATAATTCAAATATACCCCCCCCCCCCGGGTTACATTTGGTACCCGGGTTATAATCATTCTGAGAGCTGTTAGACCCGGGGTTTACTTGGTACTCGGGTTTCATTTGGTATCCGGGTTTCTTTATAGAAAATACTGTAGTTGGTTTTTTATTTCTTTTGATGTGATAATGTATCAAATGAGCCACTCATAACAGCTCTTGTAACAGAGTGCATGTGAGTTTTTGTATTTTTTATATTTACTCTTGTCATTTTTAAAGAACATATATGTAGTTATTATGAAAATAGAGTGTAAAATGAGTTTAACTGAATAAAATCGGAAACTAAACTACTTTGACTGTAACAGTCATTTTAGTTGAAATGGAAGTGTATGAGATTGCCATTTTAATTGCTGTTCCTCTCTCCATTTTTTTCTCATTATTTATTTCATTAAAAAAGCTACCGAAGTAGAGGAGTTCTCATTTTTTAAACTGTTCGAAAAGAAGGTCACACCTAAAACCGATTAATTTGTTTTTCAGAAAAATGTCTGTGACACGAAGCCTGATAGAGCAAGCAAAGAGGCTTGCTGCCCGACAAGCAGTCGACGATCATATTCGGGTTTGTACTTGTATATTTCTTAATGCATTATAATATATTTAATTATTAAATTTTAATAATATTATCTCTTTTTTAAAACTTAATTAGGATGGACATATTGTTGGAATCGGAAGTGGAAGTACTGTTGTCTATGTGGCTGAACGTCTAGGTAAGTTCACCATTTACTGGCATTTACATATCTCGTAATTTTATTAACATTGTAAATTACAATTTGTAATAATTAATTTTTTTGTTTATAGCCGAGCGAGTAAAGGAAGAAGGATTGAAAGTCATTTGCATTCCAACTTCATTCCAGGCTAAAAACTTGATTGTTGACAACAAGTTACCATTGTCAGATTTGGATGTTCATCTCAATGTAAATCAAGACAAATTAAGAATAATTGAATGTCTTACTAAATACTCATGTAACTCTGTATTTATTTCAGATTGACGTAACAATCGATGGATGTGATGAATGTGATTCAGATTTAAATTTGATTAAGGGAGGAGGTGGATGTATGTTGCAAGAAAAAATTGTGGCTGCAGCGTCTGATAAGTTGATTGTTGTTGCAGATTTCACGTAAGCATAATTATAATATGTACCTTTGTACCTAATATACGTGAATAAATTTTTAAAAATGGTACATGATTTTAAAACTACTTTTGTTTAATGAATAGGAAAAATTCCGAGTATTTGGGTGAAAAGTGGAAGAAGGGGATTCCACTTGAGGTGTCATCCATTGGTTGGAGAGTTGTTGAGAGAAAGTTGAATGCATTGAATACTTCATGGGGAAGTAAAGATGGATTTGCGGCGATTCGAATGGCAATGAAGAAGATGGGCCCCGTCGTCACAGACAATAACAATCTCATCATTGACTTTAATGTTGGTCAGCTCAATACTGAATTTAAGGAGTCTCTCTCTCCACAAAAACTGGAATCTCAATTAAAGTCAATCCCAGGTACTTATATACAATACAACATAAAGTCCTATTACACATTGTTTGAGAAGTTAATAAAATAAATAATAAATGCTGTTTTTTTATAAAGGCATTTTAGAGACTGGTCTCTTTGTCAAAATGGCTCAACAAGCTTATTTTGGTTTGGAGGATGGTACTGTTACCGTAAAGACTCGAGAGAAATAAGACAATATGTAACGAAGAGAGTGATATAATGAGTTCCATATCTTTTTGCAATCAAAATCTGGTCCCAAAGATGCACAAGAATCATCAAAATATATAATGTCTTCTCATTATACATAAGTAGTACCTACAATTTACATATTATATAAAAAAACTTTTCTTCATGCTCAAGATTTCCTATGTACTTTTATTGTACTTTTAGAGCAATATAAAAATTGCCCTGTTAATGTTGGTCACAAATATAAAGTAGACTTTAACTAATATTTGAATAGCTTGTCATAGGAAAGAGCTATTAAATGTACATTTTAATGAGTAAAAGCTCAAATACTCTATTTTGAAAATAATAATATGGCACATGCTTGCAATAATGATTTTGTGTGTTATTTTTACACTGGTTCGTTGACTTGAATTTGCTCGTCCATAGACTATACCAAGGCATAGTGACCTTGTCTCATTTCAAAGGGATTGGCGGTGTAATGTTTCTCGTGAGACGACAGAATAGTTTAATTGGAAGCAGATTTGGTAAAAGATTATTTTTAGATGAAAGAGTAACTCAAAATTCTTTGAATGTACATTGGTTCACAATTAAAAACATGAGTGACGAAGCATCTTCCTCAGTGTCCACTCCCGGTTCGGACGAACCATCAACATCAAACAAACTATCATCCCAAAAGTCACCGTACTTACTTCAACATCAACATAATCCAGTACATTGGTGAGTTATGTAACCTTTTATTTGCTTTCTTGTATTCTTTTGAGATCATGAATTACAATTTTTAAAAATCACAATTCCACATCTTTTTATCTTCTTCATCATTGTCTAATGACAACATCTACATCAAAACGACCGTTCTGTCAAATAATCTAAAAATGCAATTAATTGTCATTAATTTTCAAAGGTACCCATGGGGCGAAGAAGCGTTCACACTTGCCAAAGTAATCAATACTTTACATTTTAGATTTATTACGGATAAATTACGGATAAATTAGAATTAGTACAATTAAAATAAAACTGAATTTTTGTTGTACATGATTCAAGGCAAAGAAGAAGCCTATCTTTTTGTCTGTGGGCTACTCAACATGTCACTGGTGTCACGTTATGGAAAAGGAGGTTTGGACTATTTTCATTAAACAATTTATTTATCCCTAGAAAATTAGTATTCACAATCTATTTTTCTTGACAGTCATTCGAGAAGGCGGAGGTTGCCAAAATTATGAATAAATATTTTATCAACATTAAAATGGACCGGGAAGAAAGGCCAGATATTGATAGAATGTATGACAATTACAATTTAAGCATGTTGACGATGGGTCATTAATGCGTTTACTAAACTGGATAATTATTTTCAGATACATGACATTCGTTCAGGCTGTCTCTGGGTAATTATTTACGTTTATAGGCTATAATTTTAGCCGTAGCTAAGTAGCTATTTTATATAATATAAAATATGTGTGGAAATTAAATTGGTCAATGAATTTTAAAACATATATAGTTCTGGAGGCTGGCCCATGTCAGTATGGATGACCCCAGATTTGCAACCTTTCTACGGAGGGACATACTACCCACCTGAAGATTTTCATGGTAACTTTCATATTTTTCATTGGTTCAGTTTCTTTCAAAATAGTAATTGTTTACTTTAAGACGATGTTAATGGTTTTTAAGGGAGACCCGGGTTTAAATCACTGCTACTGACCATAGCGGATCAAGTAAACTAAATTACGCTTTGAAATTTTCATTGATTGTACTTATTAATTTAAAAAAATTATTTACAGTGGAAGGAGAACAGTGACAAATTCACAAATTCTGCAGCTAAAATTTTAGAGGTACTTGAACGGACTGCTTCTTTACCCACTACTGAGAGACTTCCAACGTCAAGCGAAGTATCCAATAAATGTTTACATCAGCTCGGCCGGGCATATGAACCCGCATTTGGTGGTTTTTCTAGTAGTCCCAAGTTTCCACAACCTGTGAATCTTAGTTTTCTGATCTATCACCGTAAAGCCAATCCTGACAGTGGAGATGCATTGAAGATGGTTGAGAAAACTCTTAAAATGATTGCAAAAGGGGGGATACACGATCACGTAGGCAAGGTAAGCTTACGGCAGTTTATGCTAATTGTATTGTTTATTTAGGAATTATTACTACATTAAATACAATAATGATAATTATTTTTGAAAAATTTTAATATAGGGGTTTGCTCGGTATAGTGTTGATAAGAAATGGCATGTGCCACATTTTGAGAAAATGTTATACGACAATTCCCAATTGGCTACAGCTTACACTAATGCCCATCTCTTGACTGGTGATGCCTTTTACTCCAAAATTGTAGCAGATATTTTGGAATATGTAGACCGTGATTTATCTCATAATGTACGTGCTATTGTTTCATAAGTATGTACATTTTTAATATTGGGTTTTGGGTTCAATTATATGCAATTGAAATTTTACTATAGGAAGGTGGATTTTACTCAGCTGAAGATGCAGATTCTCTTCCGAGTGCAGACTCTAAAAGTAAGACTGAAGGAGCATTTTATGTTTGGGTATGTATTCATAACACAAATACTTTATTCAATCTTAAAGAATGAAAATTCCAACTAAAATAAAATGCCTGTGAACTTAGACTAAAACGGAAACGGACAAGATTTTTGGCTCACAAAAACTAAGTAATGGCACAAAACTATCTGAAATGTTTGAGTGGAGATATGGAATACGAGAAAATGGAAATGTTGACCCGCATCAAGACCCTCAGTAAGTTACATATAAATCGCACGATTACAAAGAGTATGACAAACAAACTTGATTGAGTTTTAATCATAGTTTTGCATAATATTTTCATTTTAATTTCACAGTGACGAGCTGAAACATCAAAATGTACTCTATATTGCGCACTCCGTGGAGGAAACAGCAAAGAAATTTAATTGTAAATCTTTGTTTTACATTTCACAAAAGTCTATGGACACATTGTCATTTGTTTAATGAGATTGTACTATTTTATTCAATATTTTAGGCGGTGTTCCAGACATTAAAAAAGCTTGTGGTGAGGCAAAGAAATTACTTTTTGACTATAGAAATCAAAATAGACCTCGGCCTGGTTTGGATACAAAATTTATCGCATCTTGGAACGGTACATTTTCATTTTTTTGTGTTAAAAATACTTGAAGTTAATTTATATTTGTCATTATTATGAAAATATGAAAATTGAGTCAAAATTAAGTAATTGATATAAATTTTTTTAGGTTTGATGATCAATGCATTTGCTCATGCTGGCTCTGCATTAGATAATCAAGGTTATATTGACAGAGCAGTCAAAGCAATGAATTTTGTGACTACACATTTGATATCCTCTTCGGGTCAGTTGTATAGAACTGTCTATAGAGACGGCAATGAAAATGATAGTCCAGTGACCAACTTGAAAGAACCAATATTAGCATGTGTCGATGATTTTGCTAATCTTATCTCAGCTAATTTGGAATTATTTGATGCCACATGGAGTCTTGACTACTTACGACTTGCCATATTGGTAATTGAATATGTTATAATATATATTCAATATGTGAATACATTTCTAGACATTGTCTTGCAATTCTATACAATTTTTCTGCCCTACTTGTAATTGTAGCTACAAAAGAAACAGGATGAGATTTTCTGGGACAATGAAAAGGGAGGATATTTTAATTCTCAACAGGGTCCTCATGTTCTTGTTCGATTCAAAGATGGTAAGCAGGATTATATTTAAACATACCAATTACATATTTATCTACAACAATTCTCAATAATATTTTACATAATGCAATTTAATTTTTAATTAGATGACGACGGAGCGGAACGTGAGTGATACAAGAACATCAAAAATTATTATTTATTCTACACCTGCTTACCCACAATTTTTAATTGAAATTCTAAATTGATGACCATGTATTATTTTTACAGCGTCTTCAAATTCAACATCAGCCGTAAATTTGGTCCGTCTATTATCTATCACAGATGATCCGCAATACAAAGACAGATTGACAAGTAAAAAATTTAAATATTTTTATTATACATGTGTATTAAAATTTTAGGATATGAATCACATACTAACTAACTTCCTTGTGATTTTTGAAATTTCAGAGTTATTTCAACAGTTTGCTGATAGGTAAATAATATTTCAATTATTTGATTATTTCAACAATTTTTCTTTTTGATAATATTGCATTTTTAGTTTTTAACTAATTAATTTAATTGTACATACGATGAGTAATCATGACACATCGTAACTAAATTAATTTGAATTCGAATTTTGATAGATTGGCAAAAGTTCCAATGACGCTTCCATTGATGGCTGCAACATACGAGGCATTCACAGCTGGTGCAAAATTAATTTTAATTTTGAAGAAAACTGAAGGAAAATCGGAAACGGTGACCCAAATAAGGAAACGTCTTTTGCCTCTTGGTAGCACAATTGTCAGTTTGGATGTAAAGTGTAATAATTTACATGAATGGAAAACTTTGATTCCATGTATTGGAGAAAAATTAGAAAATTTCAAGACTCGAGATTCAGCAGAAGTTATTTATCTTCGAGAGGGTGAAAAATTCACTCATACGTTCAACAAATCAGAATTTGACAGTTTAATTCAAGCCCTTTAAATAGAAACAAATCGTTTTGTTGCCATTTATTTTTTCTTTGTGTTCCAATTTCATGACTTTACCTTTTTTCAAAAAAAGAGAACAAAACAGTCCAGGTCAACAAAATAATAGCCAAAAACAAATAATGCAATGCACTGTGATTAACTCTTGTATCTCCCTGTCTCTGTAAATCAAGAACATTTCATTTTTTGTGCAAATTTGTATAAAATGACTTTCTAGGGTCCATGAAAAAGTGTATTACACAAAATGATTCCATTTAATGTACTGTGAATACCCAATGGCCAATGTCAATTAGTTTCATAATTATATTTGGATATAGTAAAAAATAAATTTTATGTGTATGATGATTATCTGTATAGGATGATGACACGCGATGCTCTTATATAGTCGATTGAACTCATGTGTAGGGATTTTAAAAATGTGTACTTTCAAAACTTGTGTTGTTACAATTTTAATTAAAAATACTATCCAGCAATTTTATCTACCTATATATTAATTACTTTTAAACAAACTTTATCATTACTACAGAGAACAGAATCTGTGACCAGCATACGATATCATTTATTGCAGTTTAATAATCTTATAACAAGTCAACATTGTCATATATATTTTGATACATTTATGATTTTCAGTATTTTTTCAGTCATCTAGTTGTAATAGGCAAGCAGTTCCTCTGCTAATAAAATGTTTCTGCGGTAAATCAGATTTCAATTGAATGTAGAGGACGAAATTTGTCGAATGTCCTGTCGTTGACAATTGACCTTTTCTAGTTATGTACACTGTAAAAATTTTTGTTAATCATCCAACTGAGTTAGGCATGCTGTCCCTCTACAGATCCAATGTTTTTGAGGTAAATCAGTTAAAAGTTTCAAGTATAAAACAAAATTGGTTGAATGTCCCGTTGTCGAAAGAGTTCCTCTTCTCGCACTGGTTTTGTACACTGGACAGTCATACGAAGGTTTCGGAATGAATTTAGTCTAAAAAACACGTAAGATTATCTTCGGTATGTATTTTCATAGGGAATTCATTTATAATTAGTTATTAAATATTTTATACCTTCACTCCAGGGCTAAAGTAAATTATGGGAAGACTGTCAAATAGAATTTTTGGTCTTGACTCTGCAAGTTGCATCATTTCTCTGTCCCAAAGAGCTCCTACCAGAAATAAGCCCTAAGCAACGGAGAGAAAAATGATCATTGGTAATTAAGAAGAAATAAAATAGCTTTATTTCAATTACCCAACAGTAGGCTCCATCAGTGGGACTTTCGGATGTAAATTTTTCATATCGAGTCACTTCGAATTCAAAACCGATATGATCGATGGGAATTTTATATTTTCTAGCATAGTTTTGAGAGACGCCAGTTAAAAAAGCTAAATGTTTTAAAAATAATGGACAACATGAATTAAATACAAATCAAATTTATTGGGAATATAAAGATGAATGTATTTAAATGAAGCTCATTACATTGTGTAAAATAAAATCCAGATAACCAAAAAACTCTGGGAGTTCCATCATCAATCCAAGACTGGAGAAAGCTAAGTCTGGCCAACAAATCGATGACATAACTTCCCAAAGGTTTTAATGATGGATATGATTTGTTAGCCCAAGCTAGTGGTACTTTGCCAAGTAACATGCTACTGACAACTTCATCCAGTTCTTGACTCATAAGTACCATTCCCGTGATTGCCTTTTCTACATTTTTTAAAGTTGATTGAACCACTTTGATGAGACGATTGAATCTAATTAACTCTTGTCGAAGAACTGTATTCATAGAGTTCATGTAGTCGACGGGAAATTGTTGTTCAATTGACTCCATATTAAATTCACCCGGAAGTTTACTCATAATATCTTGAGCCATGACCACAATGTGACCAATGTCACCACTTGTACCCATCGTCGTCTTTGTTGCAGTTTGAGTCAAAAGGGCTCTCTCCAATAATTGGAGAGCCTCTTGATTCCCTTTTGTAATGTTTGCATTGTCATGAAGTCCAAAAACTTCTGGATTTGGACTGAACGGTAATTTTCGAATAAATTCTATGCAATCTTCATACTCAACATTTTCTGGAATATAATATTTCCCACTTGGTGACAAGAGGTACCTTAAAATTAATTAAATATGGTCAAATTTAAATTAATTACAGAACCTACAATTAACTCGCTTTTGTGTGACTTTAATATTTTCTAACTTCGCATTTCTATGAACAACATCCGGATTACAAAATGTGGATAAGAGAGACATGAGCAGTCTTCGGTCCATGTCATCAGTCACTCGACCTCCATAATTGCACTCTCCAGTCAAGTACGTTAAAGCGTCATAGGGAATGACGTCGTAGTCTTGTAGAAACATTTGTAATTGTTTTATGGTTATCCTAATTTCAGGGAAATAATATACAAATAAATAATATTAAAATAAATGCAAATGTATTACAAATTATCGTTGAGAAAGCTACATATAACTATTAAGTTTGTGTAATTTAATAATGTATGATAAAATTTTGTTGACTTGTAGTAAAAATTTCTACAGTACCTTAAATCAGACTCATTAAATTCATAGGATCTGGAGGTAAAATTTAGAAGGAAATAATTAAAAAGATTGATATTTTAAAATTACTTAAATTAAAATTTACATATTCCATCCCAAGCTCCCAAATTTTCGACGTTCTTGAACCAAAGCATGGAAAAAGCAGAGACCAAAAATCAAACGATGCCAACTATCAGCCTTGTCCTTGTTCTTGACCGAGTCATAAAAGGTCGGGTCACAAATTGGACTACTGGTATAGCTCCCCATCAAATTTGCCCTTAGTCCTTGGGGCACTTCATTCGTTAGTTTAATTCCATTCTGAAGGACAGTTATTGGGAAATCTGGAAAAAAATTACAATCAAAAATTTGATTACACCATAATGATTAATAAATTTTTACCAGGAGACGGGTAGGACGTCAGCCACAAACGAAAATTGGGATGAGTCGTCTCACTTGTAATGACATCTTGACAAATGACCTCGAGTGTAGGCATCCAACTAGTGGCCAAATGACAATTTTGTAATATCATCCACATGCCCTCAAACAAAGCTTCTTCTATCATTTTTTGAGCTATTGGTCCTTGACCTTGTCCAAGTGAAATTGACTGAATCATGGATTCATCTAAACCACGATCTTCAGCAAATTTTGTCAAGGCAGCCAACGGACTCGAACCAGGAGACAGTATAAAAATTAACGGAGTTGAGGCGGATGAGTCATCGTAACATGAACCTAAACGGAAAATTACTGAATTACTGATTAATTACTAATTTATCGACATTTCATCTCAATAAAAAGAACTACAAATTCTATGAATTTTTCAAAGACCCACTCATGCAAAATGGAGGAGGCTCGATGAATTCCTTTCCTAAATTATTGACCACAAATTTTTGAACTGCCGGAATTAATTTGTCCAATCGAATACTTCGAAGAACAGCGAGTCGTTCTATATCTTCAATTTTATTCCACGGCGAGGGCATTAAAAATTCCTGTGGTTTTTTCGAGTCGTAAAGTTTTTTCCAGGCTTCAGAATTCTCAGCCACATGTTTCTTCAGTCCTTCAAATTCTATGTAAATTTTTTATTAAATTGAATTAATTGAAAATGGCAACAAATGAAAAAAATATTTCAATTACTTTTCAAATTGGATAACTTGACAATATCCGACCAACTTCTCTCCGGAAGCCAATCAGGAGCAGGATTTGGCTCTAAACTTTCTACCAATGCCGTTCCTCCAGTGAGTAAGAAAGACCAAACGTCCATTGGAAAAGCTGCAAAAATTTTGATGATTAATTTGTAATGTTTTCAGCTGTATAATTTTTAATTAATTAAACTGATGTTTACCCGGTTGAGTTGACTTGAGAATAGCAACACAGAGAACGAAAGAAAAGACAAGTTTGTCCTTGTCAAAAACAGATCTACAAACACTTCTGTAAACTGATGAAGTCAAGTGGTCATTCAAATAAACAATCCTTAGACCCAAGTCCCTCGATTTTCGACTGTTAGCAATAGATGCAACGTACAAATTGACAAACCAAGTTAATCTAAAGTTTAAAAAATGAATTATTTTCAAAACATTTTTTTTCAGTAATTATTTTTGTATTTTGTACGAACGAATATTGATACATGGGGTCAATTCCAGCCAGTTCACTTATACAAAAGAAGAGAGTTGAAGCATGAATACAAACGGGACCTGTAACCATTTTATTATTTGCTTATTAAATTCTAAGTAAATAACTTGATGTTAACATTTTGCTCATAATTTAAGCAAGAAAACTCACGATAACGATTGCGTGTCTCATCAATCTTTTTCTCTGTCACTGTCGACACTGCTTGTTTCTGTTGAATTTCTTCGGAGAGTTCTTTCGAAGAACTTAAAATGTGTATGGCTGCGAATCACATAATAAAATCAAAAGAAGTCTTTGGGTCAAGTATGTTTTAAATTTAAAGAACTAATTAAAGAATGATTAAAAAATTACCTGTTTCATCCTCAAGAATATTTCCTTTTGATGAGGATAATACCTTTAAATTTATAAATTTTATAATAATAATTGTTTATGTATTTAAATAATTGATACTTTAATAGTACTTATAATTGTTTTGATATTAAAAGATCACTGATTAAATACATACTTTCAAAATTTTGTCCTCAATTTCCTTCAACAAATTTTTATTATTAACGCCGTCAACCACAAGACGATTTTTCTGTTCTTCTAATGCAGGCTCTTCCTTTGCTGCAATAATGCCCAATAATTGATCTTGAAGTCCCATTGGGGTGATCATGAAATTTAGTAGTGTTACTTTCATCCCAACTTCCGGAAGATAATGTGGATTACGTAGTCTTGTGACAATAAAGAGTCTGATTTCCAAACAAATTTAATTGAAAATTAACTTTAATTAGACGATGTATTTACAATAATGTACAATTACCTAAAGTCGTCACTATATTCGACAATATTTTCTCCAATTTTAATAAAGTAAAGGAGACCATTTTTAAAGGTCTGCTTGAGAAGAAGGGGATCCAAGGCTGGGTCTAATTCTTCCCCTGCATTGTCAATTAAGACAGGATGACCTAATTGAACTGCATTTTCAAGAACTCGAAGATACCCAGGGTCACTCAATTTAGAAATCTTGTGCAAATAAAAAAAATTAGATTTAATTATGACCTTGGGGTCACTACAAAAATGAGGTGACGTAATTGACTTACACCCAAATTATTATTTTTCTCCATATTCCGAATCCATTTACTTGCTTGTCCTTGTGGATCGATTAGGAGTGGCCATCGACGAGAATTATGGACAATGATGCCATTATCGATGGAAAAATTGTCCATAGGCAGACCTCCTGTTAAATATAAACTTTAGTTTTAATTTTAAATTAATAGAATAATTTACAAGTATACCCAAATTCCAATTCCGAATTTTGACAGGATCTCCCAAAGTGGCTATGAGAGAAAAGACGGGAGAGCATGGAATGTCCTGTTCAACACATCGAGTCTGCCATTGTAGAAAACATTCATTTCTAAAGTCAACGGTGAAGGGGCCCAAATAGGCTACAACGGCAGCTGAGATGAGAACATCTCCAAAAATATTGTGGAGTCGATCTGACAAAGTTGTCGCCCCTTCACTCCATCGAATTTTCTCGCCGCTGAGACCTTCAATTAATTTTTCAGCTCGCTCCAATTTTTGGCTACAGAGACCAATTTGATTCTCCAGTTCTTTTTTCTTTCCATTCATGGCTGCATATTCATCATTCAAGGCTTGAAGTTTATCCGTCACTGTTTGTAATTAATTTAAATAATAATTATCAATCTTTAATTTCAGTGTACAACTAAAATAATGAAATGTGTACAATATAGAACTAATTAATTATGTACATATGTCATACCTTGCTGGAGCATGGCTCGTTTTTCATTTAGTTTATCCATTTGAGCCTGTAATTCTCCCTCAGCTTCATTCAATTTGGCTTTTTTTGGCTCAACAATTCTTATGACACGGTCGTAAACTTCCATCGCTTTGACCCATTTACAAAGTCCCTCACAGGCAGTGGACACATTTCGGATGACTGCAGGCTCAAAGTCGGGATTCTTAATAAATTTATCTCGAATTCGTTTCATGATGGCGGGCTGAATATTGTCTTTGTCATACTCTTTGAGTCCCTCCAAAAATTTCATGTCTCCCAACATTTTGAGACTGGGACCCCAAAAATCTTTAATTTCATGTAATGTATAAAAAATTATTTTTAATAATGAATTGTGTTCAAAATTAATTTTGAATAAATATCTTGCCTTCATATTGACGACCATTTGGGTCAGTTTTCTTGTCGGATTTGATTCCTCTCATAATACAAATGGCTTCCAAAACCATTTTTATTTGCTCGGGAGGATTTTTCATGCTTTTAACTACTGTAACGTCAGCTGGTTTTAGAGTGTCTAAAGCTTGTAAAGCAGCTTCCAAAGCAGGGATTGCTTCTGCGAGGTCATTTTCGCAGTCATCTTTAATTGCTTGAGCAGCCGCTGAAAAAAAGAAAAATTTAATTTAATTGTAGTATCATTAGTTAAACAAAAATATTTAATTTGTAAGAATATCACCATAAAAAACATTTACCAGCAGCTTCGTTAGCCAATGCCTCATCAGCTGCGACCACTTCTTTTGTCGCCTCGACCGCGACGGTGTCTCTCTCAATTTTAATCTGTATATTATCGAAAATAAAATATTTATTACTTTAAAATAAAAAAGATTGAAGCTAACCATAAGTTTTTCTGTGGCAGCAGAAGTTTCAATCAAAATGGGTTGAAGAGCTGTCAACTCATCCTGCATGATGGAGACTTGAGCTGCTGCAAATTGAAGTTTTTCTAATCCCGTCAAATATCTCTGCCTCTGTTCCTCAGTCTCTCGCCTCTTGTCCCCCAAAAGTGTTTTAAAAGTCAATATTAATTCCAGATAGGAAGTTGATGTGACGTAATTCTTTCGATTTAATTGCTGAGCAAAATTAAGTGATAATTGTCGAACAGACTCACTAAAAAATGAGGAACAACTTAATATTTCGAGTGAGGCTTAAAATTTTTACAGTGAATATGTATGTATTTTACAAAACTCACTGAAATTGTTTACACATGTAGACACAACGATTCAGTAGACTTGGTTCCATATCCAAAACAGAGAGAAATTTATGAGCAACTTTTTCCAAAGCACTGTTTAAGAATGAGTAAAAGAACTTGTTCATCTGGTTATAGCATTATCATAATTTAAATGTTAAAACGTGCATAATATTTGTGATAAAAGGACTAACCTGGCTGGCCACTCAATGAACCAGTCAATAGTACAACAATTAATTAATGAGGTAAACATTCTTAGTCGATTTCGAAATGCATGACCGACTGGAGACATGGCCAAAACAACATGAAGATGTTCTCGTACTCTTTCAATGAAAAAAGCATAAAGAGCTAAAGGTGAAGTACTCTCAGATTTCTTGTCAGACCCTTTTTGAGCTTCCTGTTGCATCCTCTCCAGAATTTCAGCTTTCTCTTCCGGCGGAAATATATTAGGGACATCGTGACTTCTGTGGGGGAAAAAATGAAAGGAATTAATTTAGTTTTATACATAAAGACTTTAAATAAACAAAAATTATTTTTACCCCAAAATCATGTTGACATCCTCGACAAAACTTTCATCTTTAATTTGATTATCAGCCAACAAAAAAACAGTGGCTCGTGCCTCATTTCCAGCATGTTTCAAAATCTTTTTTAAATCATCGCGCCATTCTTGTAATCCATAAGTAAGACTAATTTCCACTTGAATTAAATCATAGCCAGACATTGAGCAAGCCAACTTGGTCAAACTTTGACGACCACTACCACCAATCCCAATTAAAAGAGCATGAGCATCGTCTTGTTTAAGAATTCGAGAAATACGGGAAATGTGTTCCACGGCAAACTTAAAGAGTACTAAATGCATGGGCGTTTTTGAAGTGTTGTTAAATTCTGACAAATATTTTTCCATTATCTCAGACAATTCTTCAAAATCAGTCACCTCGTCATAAATTCGAATGTCTGTGTGGGCATCCATAAAGTCTCCAAATAAAAGATTTCTCATGTGTCCCTCTCTTAAAGTCTCATCAGGACCGGCGAGATGGCCCAATAATTTGTTCACTCCCAATTGAAAATTCTCTTGTACCGTCTCACTCATTAAATTAAAGAACATTAGCCTAAATAATTCAAAAATAATTAATTTCAATATTTATCATAATTAAAATTTCACAATTAAAGTCTCACCTATCAACATCATCGACTAGACGATCAGCAAAAACGCGCTGAACTTCGTGAACCCAAAGACGCATCAATTTTTGACTCTCCTGAAGATAAGCGGCAGGAACAAGTAAGATGCCTCTAATGACTCGAGCGAAGTCTCGCAAATTAAAAACATAATGAGATTTTGTAGGGGTTGGTAAAAATGTGGCAGTCACTGCCTTATAAATTGAAATGGTCGCCTGAACAAGGGGTCGACCCCAGCGGACAATGTCAGGATGAAATCCTTTCCCAAAATGCCAATCAATTATTGCCGTAAATATTTTCTTCATTGTGGAGTCATCAAATGAGTCAAATGAAAAGAGAATTAAATGTCGGATAAATCGTGGGGACACTTCATTGCGTCCACCACCAGGAGCTGCCATTGCGGCAACAAATAACTGAAAAAGAAAATTCAAATGTCAATCAAGGTCACACAAATATCATCATACTCTATAATTTTACCATATCCACCAACTGAATTATTGAAGTATCTTTCTTGTCAAACCAATGACCATGGTCAATCCATTGTCTCAACAGTTCAATGGCTGGTTGTGCTCCGTACACTTCTTTCTGTGGCATACTAAGGTCATCAACAAACAATAAACATTTTCGTCCAATGGGTGGTCCATACAAACCCTTTTTTCTTCGATCTAATTTTGACATGACCATATCCTGAGTTTGATTGGCCGTCGTTCTAGCCGAAAAATTGATGACATTTGGGACAAATTTATCTTTACCATAGGTCATGAGAAAATTTTGAGTGCTAGCCGTTTTTCCCGTACCAGTGGGTCCAAGGAATAAAAGGGGAATATTGTTGACTGTACACAATCGAAGAAAAAATGTTTGCCTTGCTGTCTCATCTGTTGGTATGATGAGGTCGTTGACCTTTGCATTGGGTAAAATTTTGGTCAGTTCACGATCGACCGTGTCCAACCATAAGAGCCATTGATTATTCTTTTTGTCGACAACATAGTCAAAGACCAGACCCTTGTCAGAGAACAATTGATTTTTATTCAATTTAAAACTCTTTGGTCTTGGATGATTTTTATTGTAGCCCAGAAGAAGTTGACGATAAAAATGGTCAAATTTTAGTCTACCATCTTGTCGAAGAGTGGACCCTAGACTCCATGTCACAGCAAAAATAAAGACACATTGAAGCCAAACTGAACTTTGTGGTGCTTGATCGTCCGTTCCTTTTTCACCACGTAGCATGCAACTGAAGATTCTTGAAAAGCCCTACATTTAAACATTGGATTATTAATTATATTAATCAGACTTTAATATTTAATTATTTTTTTAGAAAACCTGGAAACTATGAAGATCAGAAACATGGAGGAAACGTCTGCACTCTAATCGAACAAAATCAAATAAAGGTTGTAAAATCCAATCAAACATTTCTTTAATTATTTCTTTCTGTTCAGCCGTCAAACTTGAGGGTAATTGTTCAAAGTAAGAGTCCTTCAAGGGCTCCCATCCTAATTGACGAGGCTCCATGTAAATCATTCCACATCGTGACACTGAAATAAATTATTTTAATGAGCTGTAACACTGATTACATAAAGAGAATTGGGTGAAATGTGAAATGAACAATTTAATCAAATAAATTGTTGTCAATTCAGAGTTTTGCGGTATTTTTATACGTGGTGAGACTATTAATATTATTCTTACCACTAGCTGGTGACGCCTGCTCCAAGTCAGCCGGCTCAAAAAGTAAATTCATTTCAGCGGCCATCTAAAATTTATTTATAATTTATTGTTATTATTTATCATTTACTGAATTATAGCTATAATAAGAAAATACCGAAATGATCTCTCCCGACATCAGACATAATTTTTTATTGTCATCGAGGACTGTGTTGAGATTCTGTAATTTTATTCAATTCATTTAAAATGAGCCTGACCTTTCAAATTTTCAAATAAAACTGACCTCAATCCAAATGGCGTCCACGGGCCCATCAAAAACTATCCATTTTCTATCTGGAGTAGTCGTGTTGGCCATTTTTCTGAAACAATTGGCTAAAATTCCATCTGACCATTCATGACTAACTGGATCAAAACAACCGTAGAGTTGACCCATTGTGATTGCCTTGGGGTTCAATATTTTATAAAATGTTTTGTATTCTTTCAGTCCAGGAGGACACTGTAAATTTATTTCTGTGAGGGCTGCAGCCAAACACTGTTAAATATAAATTTAAAAAATTAAGTTGTTTTAGATATTTAAATTTACAATATTTAAATTCATCACTTGGTAGGCACACGTCTTTCCTCCCATGGCTTCCCCAACTATCATGAGACCGTGTCGGACTAGAATCATTTCATAAATTTGGATCGTCTTTTCCATAAAGAATTCTGTCGGTTGAAGATTTCTCCGAGCACAAATTGTTTTGAGAGTTGTGCTTAATGTTTCAAGGTCAGCTTTGAGGACATGCAGTCCAGGAAATAAGTCAGTGATAATCCCTTCGAATAATGGAACGTCTTCAGCTAAGAATTTTGGCATGTTGACATCACTAATGGCTGTTTTTATAAGGAGGGAAAGTCGGATTAAATGACTATGCAGCGTACAAATTCCACGTATTTATCACAACATTAAAACTAAAAAAGCTGACCGCCGACGGCACCGCTCACCTTTCAAAACTAAGATGGCCTCATTTTCACCAGGATATTTTAATTTCAAATTTCCCGCCGCGGTCAAAACTGATTTCACTGCTCGCATACCTGAAATCAGTTAAAACTCAAATTTATTGATGAAATAAAAGTAAAAAATCATAAATCCCTGCTCACCATAATCATAATGGTGCTGAGAGGATAATTGCTCTGAACATAATTTGTACGTGTCCACAATCTTTCCTGCCAAACTGGAATTTATCAATTAAATTTTAAATGTAGTTTAATTTTTTTAAAAAAAAGTACCTTCTAGATGAGGCAAATCCCATAGAGTACAACGAAATTTCACCAATTAACGCGTAGTCTGGCACCATCATGGCCACTGTTCGAAATAGGACCTACAATTGAAGTTTTCTTTAGTTATTTCATTTGTCGTGAAATTTGACAGTGACTATGAAATTCAGACCTTTAAGTTGTCAGGCAAATCTTGCCTACCAGCATAGCCTGGATTTCTGTGGTATGCAGAAAAATGTAATAAATAAATTGACGCTATAATTTCATCATTTAGATAAATTATTAAATTGATTAAATTACTGAGTAATGAAGATGTTGCATGTAGGCACTAATTTGAGCTCACAGTCTTCAAATGTAAAAGTTCTTGCTTTGGCTGCTATAGCTCGTTGTATGGTTAATATTTGTTGAGCCACGACTGAAAGAACCTTCATTTTAAAAGTAAATTAATTTTAATTACATTCTTAATTAAAATTTTTATGAAATTCATTACCTCAACCTTAATTCGATTAAATTCATCGAAAATACACCTGAGAATACAAATTGTATCATTAAATTTATTAATATTAATTTTTTGTAGTAGAGACAAAAAATACAAAAGACTTGCCAACTTCCGCTTTGTGCAAGACCCTGAAGGAAAAGAAGAAAAATATTTAGTCATTCATTTTAGTTTGTCAATTAATTACTCAATTTTGTCAAAGTTTAAATTTTACTTTGAAAAATTTTCCCATCGCCTTGTAGTCGAGACCATCTGAACAATTGAAGACGACACAACATTTTGCGACAGCTTTCGCCATGTCCTTAGTAGTTTCTGTTTTGCCCGTACCTATAGTTAAAAATCAGAAAAATTCATTAAAATCTTGGTATAATGAAAGACGGGTCAACCGCGTACCGGCAGGTCCTTCTGGCGCACCTGAAATTAAAAAATTTACATGTTTTTTAATTTTTGAGAATTTTAAGAGAGTAAGTGAATAAACTTACCACCAAGATTGAGCTTGAGGGCACTCATCAGAGTTCTATTTTGAAGAAGAAAATTGTTTTAAAATATAATTGTGGAAAAATTAACTTATTGAACTTATCCTGACCTGTAACATCTATCGGTCAATGGAGTGATAACAAGTCTAGAGGAGTTGCCTGTTATGATAAACAATAATTTTTAAAATTTTATAATGCTATTTAGACGTCAACTGTCGCATTCTTACCCAAATACTCATTTCCATACACGAGCTCGGTCGTAATCATTCTCACTAGAACTGAACCAAATTCAACATAGTAACGAAGTTGACTAAGCCAATGAAAGTCCGATGTGGACGTGACGCCATGATCATTCAGAGCGAATACGACATCACGAGCTATAGTCAAACATGGAATTAATCACAATTTAATTAAATTCCTTAATTTAAACATTACCATGAACAGCAATCACAATTAAAGAGCCCAAAGTGATCCTTGCACCAGAGTCCAATTTTCCTCGAACAAGTCCCACAATCTCATCAATTTGACGATTACTCAACGCCAAGTATTGCTAGAAAATCATAAAATAAATACTTTTTAAATCGTAAACATCGATATATATATATATATATTAAATGAATTACTCGAAGGGTTCCAGTTTGTATAGCTTCTGAGACATCCTTGGTCCAGTAAATTGAGTCTCCACAAATGACCTAGAAGATGGCATAATTTTAATTAATTTAAAATATGATTCATGATTAAATAACTCACCACTTGACCTGGCCATTTGAGAACCCATTGTGCCCTTGTTTTAGTCGAATAAGCGCTGACAGCCTTGAGAGTGACGTCTCGAATAGAAGTAAACATTTGTTGTTCCACCATTGCAAGCCTGTAATTTGGAAAGAGCCAATTAAATTTAAATTTATATTTTTTCATTTAATTAAGTCACCATTTTTCAACCATTCCCCTCGCATCGAGGGGTCTAATAGGCAGGGAAAGGGGAACAGTCTCTCCTTCGGCTGAAATCATGGCAATGATGAGAAGATCATTGGTAAATTCGAGTCGATGAATTCCTTCAAAGCATTTCTTCAAATGAGGTTGTACTCTAAGGGGATCTTTTGTTTCAGACAAAATTTCAAGGAGTTCATCATTCGAGAGAAAAAAGAATCGAGGGAAATAATGACGTTTCTTATCCAAATAGAGATTAAGTCCAACTTGAATTTCTTCCAAGAGGACTAAAGCACGAGTCAAATCTCTGAGCATGTTTGGAACATCTGTAGCCTCAATGACTCCTGGATGGGCTGTCGTACTTTGCATCATATTACGCCAAAGTCTGTCCACACTATTAAATTTCTTTGACTCTGATACCATCTGCTTGATTATGTCAGGTGATGTAAAAATGGGTTCCAAATACATCCAAGTCTACAAAACACAAACCATTAAGCCACCATGTTCAGGAATTGTCGAGACTACTATCCTACAAGGGAAACTGCAATCCTACAAAAAGAAAATGCTTACAGATTGAACTTTGACCCAAGCATCTAAAATGTCTTGCATGGACACTAATTTGTCTTCCCATTCCTTCATTTCCTTTTCCAATGGTTTAATAAATGGAGATCCTCGCATTGTTTGAGCCTTCAAGATTTGGTCGTCTAATAAAGACTGAATGTCGTCGAGAGCACTGAGAATATTGACCCCAGTCTCCCTGTAGGCAATACACTCAAATTGAATGTCCGTCCACTCATTCCGCATTTTACTTAAATTCTTTTCTAAATGAAACTCCTTGGTTGCTGCTTGGGAGATTTCTTCCAACGAGACTGTGAGATGAGACTGACTCATTCCAAACTCAATCATGTCAGACAACGTTGACTGGGCTGTTGGCTTTACCTCAACACCACACAGTTCACTCATCTGACAAGAAAATTCAATTGAATGAACTTTTATAATTATGAAATTTTAATTTTTAAATTTACCAAATCCCAATGGCGATCTCTAATGCCCGGATTGCAAATTGTAAGGAGGAGTGGAAGATATTGACGGAATCGTTCAATCTTGGACTGCAAGGACAAAATTAATTTTAGGTTTTCAAAGAAGCAGCGGAAGGAAGTGCTATACATTTTAAAAATGTGAAAAATATGACCGTTGATCTTGATTTGAAATGGATAAAAATTCTTGAAGAGTCAACTTTTCAAGTCAAAATCAAACCAATGGCCGGGGGAGCTGGTATTTTACAAGGAAATTATTCGATAATAATTATAAAGAGGAAAAAAAACAAAGCACAGCAAGAGTGATGACAAGACAAAATACCCGAACAGTATCAGCTACTCGCTTCGGTCCGGGTAGTTCTGAAAAGGTTTTACCAAGTTTATGCAAAGTTTTCCACATTGACTCAACTTCCTCGGCTACTGTATCACCATCCAATCCCAAAAATGGTCCTGTTTCAGTAATAAAAAATAAAAGGTGTCAATTTTTTCAATAATAATTTCCCCTGTATTATAATTAATTTACCTTCAAACCAAATTTCATATTTTTTATGAAAATCAAAGGACGTGGTCCAAAGTTTAAAGTACGGCCCAATTAATTGAATACAAATTTGTAAATTTGAGAATTTACTTGGCTCTTGATCTAACAGTCTTTCTTCTTCTCTTAATTTCTAAATTAAAATCATTTTTAATATCACTAACGTATTAGTTTCCAATTAAAATAATTGTTAATTAATTAAAGTCAATTTACTTCACTCGTGTGGACATAATCAATAATTTGATCATTGAGAAGTTTAAGAGTGTCAGAATTGATCTTGAGTTCATCAAGATTGAGGAATGGTGACTCTTTAGTTTTATAAACTTTGAGTTTATCAATGGCCTTAATTAGACCAGCCTCAAATTCCTCTTTGTCCGCCTCTAATTT
Source organism: Arrhopalites spinosus (assembly GCA_034700945.1). Taxonomy (NCBI): domain Eukaryota; kingdom Metazoa; phylum Arthropoda; class Collembola; order Symphypleona; family Arrhopalitidae; genus Arrhopalites; species Arrhopalites spinosus. The sequence goes on from JAQIVZ010000277.1 coordinate 21,580, forward strand.
ATCTTCAGCTTGATCTCTTTTTAATTGGAGACGAATTGAATTTTGATCAAAAGTATCTTCCATGGTCGCTGGCCAATGAAATACTCGACTGTGAATGTCAATCTCTTGAGCTGAATAAGTACAAATTATAAATTAATTGAAATTAATTAGTTAATTAATTTTTTTACGTGTAAAAATGTGATAATCTAAGAGAAAGAGGAGCCGTTGCATGGACTCGAGAATGTTACTCCTCAAACGGTAGGAAGTGACGGACATACAAACGTTCAAATAATTTGTCACTATAATTTTAAAAATACAGATAATATTATAATAAATTGAAAACAAATTAATTAAAATATTAAAAATTTGACTTGCATTCGACCAATTCCGCCGTCGTCTCGACCCTCTCACTCGTCTTAGTTGACATTTCTTCAAAACACCGACAAATTCTGAAATTGAAATTACGAAAAGATTTTGAAATAAAATTCATTTTTCATTTTAATTTAACTAACGATTTATTTAATTGACGATTCTTCTCAACTTCTCCAGTGACAATCTTTCCAATTAATTTTTCTGCTCTTTGTCGTAAAGCGTCATTTAGTTTCTCACAATCGAGAGCGACAAAATTGAGAGAGACAAATTTCCGGAAGGAAGCCACTTCATCAATGACCTCTTTTAGCCCTTCAATCTTCTCTGACATGCTCTATAAAGTGACCACGCAAAAATCAGAGTACATTTACGTCATGAAGTTTTTATGTAAAATAATAACGAATTTAAAATAAATTCCATTTATAATTAATTTTCACATACTTTAAAGTTGGGTTGACTATCCAAAAATTCTACAAGGTCACTTTCAGCAGTTCCGTCTAGAAGCCATAAATAATTTTTGTAAAATTTGGCATATATTTTTGGCCCAGCCAAATTTTTCTGAAGAATAAAAGTTGCTCTTTGTAAAATAATTTGCACTTGTGGCTCATGTAGTCCAATGGGTAATAAATACAAGTCTTTTCTGTAAAGCTCTGTAATTAATTTAATTTCATTAATAATGAATCATTATTCATTAATCATAAAGTTTATATTCGAGAGATGATTAATTTTTGACCTGGAAAAAGTTTTTTCTCCACCCGAGGCACTTTTTGACATCCTGCCACTATCTCCACCAAGAAACGGAGAATGACACTCTTACAGTCAAATTGATCCTTAGGGTCAATGACCCCAGTCTCATTGTTCAATTTGTCCAGACGAGGATAGAATCGAATGAATGGCTCAGACTCGGCAGCATAAATTTCAATGGTCAGAATTGGAATTTTTGCATACATTGATTCACTGTACTCTCCATTTTGTCCATAATTATTTCCATCCTAAATTTTACGGACACTGTTAGTTAAATATTTTAATAAAAGTTGACCTTTCAAAAAATAATAGCGACCTTGTAGTCTTCAAAAATGTACATGATGTCGTCCAAAGTTTGCATGACATTATCTCTCATTTGTCTGGACATTAGAGAACGAGTACAATTAAAAAATTTGGTCAACTCTTCCATTGACCCAGACCTTCGTTCTGGTACCATTCGAATCCATGTTGGCTTCATGTCAGCGTACACATCAGCAATGTCAGGTAACCATCTGAAGGAATTGTATTAACTTTAAATAGTCTGCTAATTATTTTGACAATTTAATATTTGACTATGTACCGATGAGTCAACACGGCTCGTCCAGCCCCCGTCAATTTTTTGATGCGTCTGTCAAGCTCCATTGGAGTCAATGGAAATTTTGATTTTTTCAAGTCAGCCAAATTGACCAAACGAATGTCGGAATATCTATTAAATTAATTTTTATAATTAAATTTAACTCATGATTTGAGTCAATTTATAAACTTTACTTTGTATTCCAAAGTCTTTGAATGTCAATGACAATGGGATGAGCATTAAAAAGTCTGTGTCGGAGACTTTCCCGACAAATTTTATAATGATGATGCCAAGGGGTAGGACTTCGGATGACAAAGAGGGGAAAATTCCTTGGAATTCTGGACACTTGTAATCGAATCTTTTCGTTATTGTCCATCAAAATATAGTCAACAATGACCTGTAGAAAAAATTATTGTAATAAACAACACTGTTGTTATTATTTATGAATAAAGGTACTTGTAATTATAATTGGATAAAATTCTAACTTTTTTGAGTGTCCAGCTATGAAGCCATTTTGCATGACTCAAAAGATTTTGAATTAAAGTCTTGAATCTGTAATTTAATTCAAGCTTTCAATTATTTTTTGTTATGTTTTTGCCTAATTGTACAATCATGAATTGACCTACGACCCACCTTTGACATGCTAAAAGATTGGGAGGAATTCGACTTTTAATGATGCCCCATAAATCTTTCGGCCATGGATTAATTTCTTGTTCTGGAATGTTCTAATTTTAAAAAAAAGTTGAATTTATTTATGCTAATTTTACGTGATAAATTTAATAAGGGTACTTGAATGTAAGTCATGTATCTCTTCATCTCGTCATTGGGAAGGTCATTCTCTGAATTGTTTTGCCAGAGTTTTGTCAAGATTTCAAGTTGTCTATCAGGTGATTCAGGCATACTTGGGTCATCCAAACTGTACAGTCTTTAATGAAATAAAATTAAAATGTTGACGATTCTCAAAAATTCTCTGGGAAAAATTACCTTCCTTGTCCATGTATAAAAAGAAAATAGTCAGTCTCACTCAGGTCAACGGTCAATTTTAATTTTTGAGGGACATTTTCAATAGAGCCCTCTTTAAAATCATTTTGAGGGAGTTCATCTTCATCCCAACTGTCCAAATGACTTCGACGTTTTTCACGTGGTAAATGTGCTTCAGTTAGTAATTCCTATGAAAGTAGTCATTTATTTGTGTGTCAAAGGTCATGTTGGATGTATAAAATGTAAACATTTATTTGCCTGTAAGGTCATGTATGAAGAGGCAAGAGTTTGTTGTCTTTGAGAGTCTTTTTTAGACTTGATTTTCCCTCCCAAATTACCATTTTGATGAACAAACAAAGAATTGACCTGAAGGTCAGCTGCTGAGGGAGTAAAATGAGCTCCAATAGTATCACTGGGACTTGGTTTATCTTTATTCTGTAATTTAATTATAAATGTCAATTTAATTGACCTCAATTTTGTTGTCTTTTTATCCATTTCACATTGCATGCTCTGCTCATCCTCGTATTTTTCTCTCAGAATGACAGAATGACAGGTGATGACTTCCTCCCTGGCTCCTCTTATTTTAATTTAACCCACTTTACAACTTTATCTACAGGAAGCTCACGCCATCACATGAGAGGGGAGGGGGAGTACAAAAAAAGTGGCTCTAGTTCATTGGCCACTATTAAAAAAGTTTTTGTCCTTTCTCCTTCCGGTTCTTACCTTAAATGGAGCAGCAGTGGTGGTGTGGACATTTCCAGCTGAATATTTTCTCACCTGAAGCAAATCTTGTGAAAACTTTTCAACCTTGATGGACTTTGACCTAGAATTGTCTCTGGACTCGGACGGTGAGATTTTATGTTTCTGGTGACCCCTTGACCTCCCATCCCACTCCATCCCTATACTGATATCAATACACTTTGGTTCAATTGACCATTCGTACAGGGTACGGTGACGACGGGGGGACAAGTGAAATTTGGAACACGTTTGTACAAGAAAATTGGGAAGAGGGGAAAAGAGAGAGAAGTCAGGTCGGTGGTTTGGTTACAACTGGAATTTTCCAGTGAAGACTTGAGAGTAAAATTGGGATAAAATAGTTGAATGGGGTTTTCCCTGGATGGGTTGCTATAAGTAAATAAAAGAAGAAAAGGACACTCGGTCTCCCACTGAGTGAAAAGTATATATAAAAATTCTCGATAAAATCCATAAAAGCTTCATAATACGAGATGAAGCATGGGATGAAAAACGTTTGTTAAATCAATAATTATTATTAGGACGACTTCAACTTACTCCCACGCTCCTTTTTTATCCCTTTTTCATTCTTCCTCATACATCTAGTCCTCCCTCCATAAAATTTCACCTAAAACTTTCATTATTTTCCTTTCTCTCCTCTTCTCTCTCTCCAAACAAACAAAAGCACGGGGCACTGACAAGAACCCGAATGAGCTCAAACACGAAGGAGAAAAAAAAAATAATCCCGACTTTCCCCTGATTTCCTTCCGTCCGACTTTCACTCTGGACTCTGGACAATGAACAAGGCATAAATGGTCAAGGGCTACTAATAAAAAAAAGAGTTATGGAGTTTCTGGGTATTAAAAAACGACGATTTTTCAAGTTTATTATCTGTAGGAAATAAATCTTTCTTTTTTTTCCTCTCTTTAAAAAATGTTTTAGGGGTTACATTCAAACTTTTTATGTTTCTTTTTTTAAAAAGTTTGTTGTGTGCTCGAATCTGCACTCAATTTTTTTTCATGAGGAAACATTTACACATTCTTACAGTTTAAAAGTCTTAAATATAAAAGAACAACAACATTATTTAACTCTCTCTCTCTCTCTCTTTCAACTAGTCTAGTTTAAAATTACAGTAAATATTATAATAAAAAATTGTACATGCGCGTTTATAATTAAAAAAAATATAATATAAAATTAAAAATGGACTAGTACAAATTTAGATTATTCCAAAAATTGACTCTGTGAGGCCATGGCTCATTGACCATCCCTGGATTTTTGACCTCTAGGTTCATGTACCGTACTTTCTTGTCTCGAGGATTCAAGGGTGACCATGTGACGTTGCGAAATTTGAGCGGAGCTCTGTGGAGAATAAATAAAATATTAATTTAAATTTATTTTTATTTAATTTAATTTAATTTAAATTTGATTCACTCACTCGTCATAGGCAAAATCAACCCAGGATTTGATGAAACTTTGAGACATTTTAAAGTCATCAGAATTAGGATGATGGTAAGGAACGATGGGGACAGAGAATTGGTAGATCATCTCCTCCCCATGACACACACCAAATTTTCTTGGGTCAATGCCCCAAATATTTCTGTCTATCCAAGCCTTCATGTAAAATATGGCGAGATCGATGGCAATATGATACTGTTCACCTCTCAAGGCCAGCAGGAAGGGAACAAGATCCAATTGTCCACGAAAATTGAAAATATAAGTGTAGACTGGAGAATGTTTGGAATGCATGAGGGCCGTTTGATGATTTGATGAGAAGAAAACTCGATCCGAAAATATGTCAGTCAGCCCTGGGAATATATTGGTCGAGTTGAGGGCATTGGGGTCAGGGAAATAAAAATTTTGAATCTTTCTGGACAAACTTGGATTCTTTTCAAAATGGAGGAGACGTGAAGAAAATTCTTCCCAGTCTTGACCGGCCCATGACATGAAGTCAGGGTCCACACTCATTTCTAAAAAGAAGAACAAAGTAAGTGTAAAGTACATCAAAAGTGTCTCAAAAAATAATTTTATTTTTAAATTAAATAAAATCCACACCTCCTGAATGAATTAAGCCTTCATCAGCATTGACCCCCATTATCCATGGGACTTTTGTGAATGTTTCATTATTTATAATGTCGATGGGATGAGAGGACAAAAATGTGTCTTCTCGAACAACCGACTCGATGGTTGGTACAAATAAATCTATGGGGTCTCTGGGCGGTTTCTGAAAAATTTGAAAAAACAAAAAATAAATAAAATTATCTTATTTTCAGTCATTAAAAATTAGTTGTGGATTGGAATTGAGGAAACAAAAAGTATTACCAATAAGTCTCTGTGAAGGGCAATAATTTTGTATGGATCAACATTCTTGAGACATTTTGACATCTCTTCCGGATTCTCAATGGGGCAGTTCAGTCTTTGAGCAAATTTTCTGGCTTGTGACCGTGGATTTTTGTTAGGAAGGAACCACATGTTGAGTGCTGTGCCGGATTGTGAGATTCCTTTGTGAAATAAACCTAGGAAGAATAAACAATAACATTTTATATCATTTGAGAAAATCTCCACATTTTCCATTTACAATCTTGATTGTTCTAAATCCTTTTACTTATCAAGTCAATTTTCAAGTTCAAACTTACTCCACCGATCAAATATTAAAAGTGTTAAAACTGTGAAATTATACTGTGCAAATTTTTATGATGAGGACATTTGAGCCATTTAAAAATCGCTTAAAAAACTAAAAAAAATGAAGTAAGTTGAAGGTAAGTAAACTACTTTTGCCCTATTGTCATTAATTGATGACGACATTTTAAACTGTATACTTGTGTGATTGTTACAAAAGAGTTCTTTTTTTCACACGGCTTGGCAAGTTCAACTTTCAATTGTGTGTATGCCTTGCATAAAATTGTGGTCTCGGTTGCATATATACAACAATATCTGTTACAGTTGTGAGAATTGAATAGAAATGACATTCAACTTCTTTTTTATCAAAATAACTGCTCTTAAAACATGCCGTAACTCGACATTCAAAATCTTTGTATTACATGACAAAACAATTCTTTTGTAGAATAATTAGTACCTTTTGCTAGCGGTGACAACATCAAGTAGTGAACCGATGCACCCCTATGAAAAATCAAGACAATATTAGAAGTTCTAATTTAGAACCTTATTCTTTTTATTCTATTAAAAGTGCACTCATTCATCTACTTACCCGGCACTCTCTCCGAACAAGGTGATCCGATTAGGGTCACCACGAAATTTCATAATATTTTTCTTAACCCATTTCAAGGCAGCGAGTTGATCCTATACAGATGGAAAGTTTTCATTGAATATTTTATGTAAAGTACTGATGACAAGAGTTACTTAAACGATGAATCTATTTTCAAAAAATAATTCGCTTTCACCTTTAATCCCATATTACCACGAATGTACTCATCTCCTGTATTGAGGAACCCTTTAAATGTTAAAAAAACGAATTTAAGTCACTGAAAAACACCATCCTTTTTTTATGTCAAGATTTCACTTGAAAATGTATCACAAAACAACAATTAACAAAAATTTCTTTGTCAAAACTTTTCAATTATAATATTATAAGTCTCCTCATACTATTTAAATAACACAAACAAGGCATTTTGCAAAAACTTAATGTAAATATTATTTATTCTTATTTACATAAATAAATAACCTTTTTAAATTTTTTTTAATAGACTTACCCAACGCAGCAAGCCGGTATTGAAATGTAACAAAGATGATTTCTTCGTCCATAATAAGCTATTTAAAATAGAAACAAGTTGATAAAATTAGTCAAAATTTAAAAAAATACTGATTAACTACTGATTAACATATTTAAATTTTTCAATTTACATCAGCCCCCACCACATCGGCACTACCCGATGTAAAAAGTCCTCCATGGATGAAAAAGAGTACTGGCAATAGTTTTTTTCCTGAGCGAACAGACTGTACAAAACATTTAATTTATTAGTGATAATGCCTTACAAATTATTTATAATTTTAAAAAAATAATTTTAAATTAATTACACCCCTCAACCAATCATAGACAAGTATACCCTTGATCTACATACCGTATACATAATATAATTTTAATTTTTGCTAATTTTAGCATGATTTTTTTTAAAAAATTCTGTTACTACTACACTCCCATGAGGTATCGATGCCAAGTTTAATTAAATTAGGCTGTGTAAAACTTACACAGTGAGACTCTCGACCTCTAATTATAATGCACTTTTATGATTATAACCAGTACAACAATACATTATACTCTCTCTCTCATTGTTCAGCAGTCTTTTACATAAAAAAAATAATCCCACGATAAGAACCGTAACAGATTACGCGAAAATGGAAAGTGTTATGAATATGTTTTCAGGCTGGATATTCTAGCTAAAAAAATAATATTTAAATAAGTACCAATGTCAACGAGGAAAATGTACCTTCATATTTAATTACTATACTGACAATACGTAATTTCTCTTGCACTAAACTTTGACAAATGATTTTTTAAAAAAATATTTATTGTACTTCAACTAAAAAAATGATGGCTTTGACTTTGAGGTCTTTTTCTTGTCCAAAAAAAACGCCATATCAATTTTCATTTTGTAGAGAACTTGTGTCACTTGATAAACATTAAGAGAAACAAAAATAAAATAATATAAATAATCTCTCTCTAACAATGAAATATTCAGTAAGTTAGATACAAAAGAATATGAAAAAAATATATTTGATTTCCCTTTTACTGAACAGATACTTTTGTTTAAACATTATTCTTATTACAGCATATTTTGATATGTCAGCCATTTGCATGTGTAATGATAATAAGTTAAATGTATGAAAAAAAGGAAATTGTAAAGGAAGGGAGCAATAAAAATGATTCGTCACACTTGCAATTTGTAGCACGTAGCTTGACGAGGGAATAACTCATCACCTCATGAAATAATCCCGATTAAATGTACTGATATACATGTAACATGTTTAAAATATTGTACAAACTTTCCATGCTTGGCTGACTATCAGTAATAATTCGAGTGTGTGAACTCTATTAGATTAATTCATATAAAAATTTTATAATCTCTTGTCCATTGTCTACACAATAAAGTTGATCTCTAAGATGCATCAATAAAGAAAAGGTTAAAAAGTAAATAATTTTTTTGTATTTGAAAATTGATAATTGATATGAAGAATAAAGAAAGGGAAAAAATAAGATAAATGTACAAAATCATTATTTGTACATATTTAGTTACATATTTACGTCAAGATCAAAAGCAATTAGAGCGTTCTTTTTCAACATTATACAATATGTACAAGTCTAATATTTATTATGGACCTACAACAAATTCTTTCTCCTATTTTTTTGACTCTAATATTTTCTCAACTTCCTCATCCATTACTCCATTCCTTGACAGGTCAGGTCAATGAAGAAACCTTTGTTCCTTTGTACTATCTTGTCAAAGGGAATTAAGTAAGAGGGATATTTTTCTTATGTAACTGACTGGGATTTAGCCGGGACATTTATTTTTCTTTACATGAGTAAATTTTGCATAAAATTACACGAAAGGAGAGTGAGATAATTCTATTATCCCTTTTTAATGTTTTGAAGTAGACAATTTAGAATTTTATGGTCTCATTTACATAAACCATATATTAATTTTCATATGAATACTTTTCTCTAAAGTAGACATGACTGTACTCTACTCTTTGTGTTCAAAAATAGTAAATAGTTTTTACCTTTGGCACAAAAATGTTAATAAAAAGACAGTCCTCTCGTCCATAAACATAGCCAGTGACGATGTCAAGCTGAAGACAGGCTGCACCGTATCGACTAGCATCTCGTACACCTTCCCACCTTTCTACCGGTTGTGGAGGCTACATTACACACAATGTACAAATTGATTAAAGAATGTGACTTATACATGTTCCATGTTTTTAAAATATTCAATTTATTATTTTCTTTTGTTAAAATATTTTTTGATAAATGGACTTTACTTCAAATCTCAGCTCAGCGACTGGTGGTTTGGCATAGGGAACTCCCAGGAATTCATAGTAAAATTTCCCACTTCGAGAGCGAGTGAGACTACCCTGTATTTTACCACTAGAAGTGTCTATCGTGGGACCCGGGACTTTGTACACAAATCTCATATAACCATAATACAACACTATGGCGAGTCCAATAGTAAATAATTCACGTTTTTTAATTTTCCTCCCCTTCTCATTTGAAGAGAAGAGTCCTCTGATCATTTCGCCAGTTTTTTTGATTTGTAAAAAAAAATTTAATTGTTTATTTTATTTAAATATTGAGAGGGTCAACTCTATTTTGACCTGGACTTGACTATCTCTCTCTCACTCTCAATCTGGAATTGAAGATGGAATCAAGCCAAAAACATGCGGCAAAAAGAATAAGTGGTTGTTGTGAATCACCAACAACAAAACAAGACGAGAACAAGAGGCCAAGCATGTAAAAGAAACACTTTTTATTTTAAAAGTGAAACTTTCTCACAAATCACCATTTACACTACTACACACAAGTCAACTCCAAAAGGAACATCAACAAAATGAAAAACTTCACTCAAATTCCAATTTTATAGATCCTTTTATTCTATTTATTATAAAAAAATATGTTTTTGGCACAAATTGATGACTGATCTCTCTCCAAATATTTTATTTTGAAAAATTGAATTAATTGTGATGGGGGAATGTGAATTCCCATTCCATGATTATTTATTTTTGAATACTCTCGCACTCAGTACCATTTCAAAATAAAAGACACACACTTGAAAATTTTTTTTGAGAATGGTTCAACACTAATTATGAATCTTATTGAACCGTCCTATGTTGACTTGACTGGCTCAAGAATTTGACTGAAGAATATTATGAGTTGGAAAGTGTCTATGCTATATAAGAATTTAATCTGTGAGACACGTGCACTCTCCTATAGTATACACCATTATTAATATTATTATAAAAGTTTAATATTCCATCTCTCTCTCTCTCTCCAACTCTTGGAATCAGACTGTCCAATATTGAATCTGCATAGACTCTGACTCTACACCAACACACACAAAAAATATCCCTCGTAAGTAGGTAGAGGTAGAGCATTGAATTGTTGTGAGTCCTTAGCCATCCCATACACACAGTACAGTTAGCTAACATACATACAGAGAGGAAAACAATTAAAAGAAAAGGAAGGTAAACTCTATATCTCCTTATAATCTTTCATATTGTGAATATACTCAGCAGATATATCTCCACAAAAAATATCTCGCTTGTACCCTCACGCAACTTATACTCATATTTTACATTGCATGTGCAAAAAAGCAACAATGAAAATGAACCACCCCCCTCCCCTGATTTTTTTGCCTCCTCTCCATTTTCATATGAGTGAATGTTTTAGTAGAAAAAAATGATGGCAAAGCTCAAAAATTTTTTGATACAAGTCATAGTAATCTGTCTGTTGTAGTTGTACAGATATTAAATACATTAATTCATTTATAGTTAACAGCTGCAGTTATATAAACAAAAAAAGTTATGCTCTCTTTCTGTCATTAAATGGGGGAGCTGGTCATTATTATTATTTTTTGTTTGTTGTGTACTCCTCTCCTTTGTTGTTCAATCAGTTTTTCTGAGATGAATCAATCTTAGTCTGTCTCCTAAAAAATTAATCTTTTTGTCTTGTGACACGTGAGACAAAGAAATAGTGGAAAAAAGACAATGTTATTTTACAGTATGTCATTACAATTTAATGCACATTATTATTACGTTCATTCTTTTGATGTTTACAATTTAAATTTTATTTTTTTGGACAAAGAATTCCAGGAGAGGTCAAAACAAGACAGAATTGTTGTTTGACAAGGAAATTACAAATAGAAATAGTTTTTTGTTGTTGTAAAACAACAAATTTCATATTTTGTCTTATCTTTGTCATCGTAAGTGGATAAATATATAATTAGAATAATCATTAAAAGTTTATGCAAGTCTATGGCCATTGATTTCCTACAATAAAAAATATGAAAAATCAATGGAGGAGAATGATAGGGAAATGAGGTTTTGATCCAATTATTTTTAAATGATTTTATCCCTTATTGTACATAATGTAATGTCATCTGAGTCGTCAATCTTCAGCCCCATTTAATTTGTTGAAACAATAATAACATTTAAGCACCCTCCTCCTCTAACGAAAGAGGAGGTAGAGACCAGTCAACCTGTAAAAAAATTGTTGCGACAAAGTGTTAGAAACAGACGAGTAAAAAAATGTGACGATATGTCATTCATGTACAATGTAACTTTAGTGACGATGTGAGGAGGGGGGCTGTAAATTACTTAATAGTCATAAAGTTTGAGACCATGCCTAATGTTGAAAGTAGCCCATTCATTGTCGCCCCAGAGAGAGACAGAGAATAAACAGAAGAATTGATTGTTATTCTTCTTCCTTCATTTTTGTTATAGTGTTGATCATCATAATATTTTTATGAGTCTCTCTCAGTATTACGATCTCCTTGTCTATACTTGTATCCTTTAACTATTACGACAAGCTTGAGGGAGATTGAGAAGGGATGATTGTGCATTGTTACAGAATGGACATGTACTCGTACAGCTATAGCAAGATGGAGAGTAGGGCAGGAGGACTAACGTCTGTATCTAAATTTAAATGATCTCAATATAAAACCCCCATCATACACCTTTGTATTCTTAACTAACTTAAGCTACATATTTAATTCCCTTCTTTTTTTAGATCTTCCTCCTTGTCACTCCTTGAATGACTGATGAGTCGTCAAGATTTTTGCACATCTTCGTTTCCTATTCAACTTATTCTCTTCCATTATGGTCAGACAGAGAGAGAGAGGGGGAGAGCTGGTTTTAACTTTAGTGTGCCAAATGCCAAATGACTATTTAATCTTCAACAGAATTTACATGAGTAGGATCAATAAATAATCCTTTTTTTACTGTAGGATATTGATGAAGGTTTTATTTAAAAAATGACAATTTTAAAATGAATTTTAAGGTCAATTTGACTAAATAAATTCTGTAAATTTAATGTCTTTATACAGTAAATAAAACTGATTCATAAAAAAAGTCTCATCATTGTGTAGTTCTAATAGAGAGAAAAAACCAGTTGAGAAGGCACAATCACTTTTGCTCGTGTGCTGCAATGTTTCTACAGACTACAACTTGTCGATTAAAGCCAACAAGATGCTAATGGAGAGAATGGAGAGAGAGACTCCAACTCCAACTCCTACAAAACTTTCGTATTCTTCTATGTACAGACAGAGAGAGATGAGATTTTGTTCTACAATTCCACATAGTTGCTGTTTTATGCTGTTGATGCATGGAACTTTTTTGTTCTTTGGTGGTGTGGTGCGTACAATAATAATATTTCTTTATATGGGAGGAGAATTTATTTTACTATAATTTCATCCCTCATCTGTCTCTCTCTATACATTTGGAAGGGGTGTGTGTGGCAAGTCCATGTCACCTGAAAGATGAAGGGATGATCCACATTTTGCTATGTATTCTCACTCATGGACTTGATATATTTTGTTGTTGGCAGATCACAAGGTTTAAATACAGTCAAAATTGCAACAGTACAGATACAACTACAGGTATGACTAGGAGATGGATGGGTCATGTCACAACTTGAAACCACTGCACGAGTCTCTCTCTCTGTCGTGTGTGACAAAAAAGCACGCAATTGAGTTGACTGGTTAACTTTCAAGTGAGTGCACTTTTAATTTAATAGGCTTCGTACATATGTGCGTCGTCTCCCCTCTCAAAAGTAAAGTCTCTCAAGTGAAATCAAAAGGCCAACATTTTTATGCACATAGCAAATTGCCAATTTTCTTTATACATGAGATGTACATGTACTCTACATATGTACCCCCTGTGCCATTCAAGTTCAAGAGGGAGCAGAGAAAACAGAAATTTGCACATAAAGTATCCACGTCATATTTTTGTAAATTTAAGGGTTAGAAGACAACATATGAATTTATATGCATTACAATTTAATACAAATAAAAAAATATAATTATTATCATTTAGCATAATCTTTGTGTACTCCATACTCTGACGAGCATAATGGAATAGTTTTTTGAAAGGGGTTTTTGCTCATACTTTTTTTTGTGTATGATGATTTCCTTTGAAATAGAAACAAAAACAATATATAGTAAAAATGAAAGGTGAATTGCACAGGCGACTGTACAAGAATTCAGCATCTTGTCGAAATGAAGGTACATTGCCACTGCAATTTCATCTCTCTCTCTCGAATAATTGCATCACTTGACCAACAACAATTACGACTAAATGCAAAGTTATGACACATAGAAGATAGAAGTGACCGTGGCCTATGTAGTTAGTAGGTAGGGGTAGTTGTTCTCTCTCTCTCGTGTGTTTTCATCTCAAAAAATATTGAAATGATTTGTTTTTGTCTGTGTGTGTCTGTGTCTGTAGGGCTTATGTGGGCTTGGCTCCCCTCCTCCATTGATTTATTTATATAAAATAAATTTGGCAATATTCCTACATTCTCAAATTTCAATGGTCAAGTTTAACCAAAATATGGATTTGAATTTCATCATCTTAATTTAAATAACTCATTCATGTGAGCGGGTCACAATTAATTCTACTTGATTAGTATTTGTGGCACATGACGCTCTTGAAATTTTGAAATTCATTTTTCATTTTTCAAGTCATACTCAATTGCAATCGAATACGAGTTCATGGAGTACAAGGTGAAATGTGTTGACTATTGAACTTTTAAGAATTCTAAATTACAAGACTTTAATTTACATTTATTATTTTAAAAAGAGATTTTGTAATTCTTCTCATCGTCACATACATGTGCAATTGTATGCACACACAAACAATGTAACACAATGTTTCATTTTTTTTGTCTTGCTCATAAGTAAATAGTGTATAATTTAATGATACCCAATTTTCGATAGAAAAGTGACTTGATCTACAGTTATTTTAATAACAAAAAAATGTGAATAATTTTATTGGAGGATTAGACACTTGTTTTTTAACAGCATTTAATTATTACTTCATCATCCGTTCACATTTGTCACAATCGACTCGTACGATATTGCAAACCCCCCTCTCTTCTATCTACACACTCTCTCTCATTGACAAATAAAATATTCGATCGTATTCGTTAATGATTGATGGATGAATGACCTCATGGTGGTTAATTCAATTCATGATTTAATTAATTTTTTTGTTGGGATTTTCGGCTATGAAGAGATAATGCAGATAAATGTAATGTTTTGTATGCCATAATATTGAATGCAGAAGGAAGGCTCGAATTAGATGAATAAAAATACAGTGTGGACATCAATATTTAATGATAATGAGGGTTTTATTTTTTGAAACTTAGAATTGATACAATTTTTTTATCTCTTTGTCTTAAAATTGCTCGCTCGTTTTTGTAAAGTACAAGAAAAATGGCCCATTTAATAATAAATTTAAAGTTATACACAAGTCAGTCAGGGAGAGGAAATATACATTTAGTATGTAGATATTACTTAATAGATAATATATCAGGTTTTTCTAGCTATTTAAGCATCTTGTCTACAGGGTTAAGAATACAATATATATGTATATTATAAATTTTATGATTATCTTAATTAATTATCTTTAATTCTGTCTCTCATTACAGAATTTACAAAAGAGAGGAAAGATACGAGAGTCAATGGGGACGTATAAAAATGAATAGGAAATGTCTCCATTTTTAGGTAGGTACTTGATTTTTGTAGAATAAAAAGATGGAAAGAGAAGGTCATGATTAATTAATATCAACAAGAAAGAAAAAACATTTTTAACAATTTTCGTAGATTCCGATATAACCATAAATCTGTACCAGTTTTTTATACCCCTTTTTTGCTCAATCTCGGTAGACTTGAATTTGCATTATTTTTGAATACAAATTTTATAGGAAAGAAGGCTCCACTTAATTTAATTTTTTTTAATGAGAGGTCACAGCTCTCGGATATTTTGTCCTAATTTACACAATCCATCAACACGAGTATCTCCTTTACCTTTCCCATACGTACAATTATTTAACATGTTTTAATTTATGTACAGATTCCATTAAAAACTTATAATATATTTAAAATTTATGTGTACAATGTTTAAAATTTACACGTTCAAAAAAGCATCACCAAAAGTCATCATCAACAACTGAAAAATGGGACTGTCAACGCATCTCTGTAAAGTCCTCTGTAAATTCCTGAATAGGATAATACTTTTTCTTTGTTATATACAATTTATTATATTTATCTTATAATAATTATTAGCTCGATAGTCTTAACTTAATGTAATATTTTAAGTCAAATATTACAACAAACCTTTTTTCTTTAAAATCTCAGGGCGGAGCAGAGACCACATTTAAAAATTGTCAAAAAAAACTCGTCTCCAAAATTTCTTTCACTTTCTGTAACTTCTGCTGTACCATGTGTATTTTTACGTACTATCATGTATGATACTCTACAGAAAAAATGATTTTAATAATTCGGCTCTGATTTAAATTTATGTAGCTTCTAACATATTCTACATCAAGTCAACTCGTATAATATTTTTTAAGGTATTGTGTTTTTTGATCAGGTAAAATTGTTTCAAGCGTTCCATTCTATTGTCTGTTTTATCTAAATATTTATTACAATTTTGGGAATCTATTTTCTATTTCCAGTTTTCTAATTATTATAAAGAGACTACTGGGTCAATACTCTCTCCACATACCAACAGCTAACAATTGACAGTACTCAAACTATTCTCTAATATTTTTCGAGGGGGTGGGGGATTAATTCAGTTGACATGATACAAATGGATTTAATTTTATTATGCGTGTGGGAGTTCTGATGGAGATAATGTCAACTACAATTAGAATACATTTAATTATAATAATTCCTTTTTTCTTATTGTAATTAAGCTTAGGTACGTAGGTTTTGTATGTTGTTTTTTGTGCGATTCATTTCACATTCTCATTTATCTCTCTCTCTCTCTCTATTTTATTTCTCATCCCTTGACTCGACTGACATACTGACTGATATTCTTATAATTCTTGTTTACATTTGATTCACATTCCTCGTCCATTCCTCTCTTGTGTGTGTTTCGTGTGATAAAACAATCACAAAAGTTGGAGGAGTTCTCCGTCTAATGGTTATTTTCCGCTCATACAGTTTTACGATACACGAGGCATGACTTAATTGTACCATTAGTTAGTTACAAAATAGTTTTGTGTGTCTCGTGCATTCTCCCCCTCATTCATTTTTTTTCTCGAATCAAGATGTAAAGATGTACATTTTTGCCTCTGTCTGTCTTCTCTTATAATAATTAATTAAATTTATTACGTGAGAGATTTACTGTGTAGAATGTTCACTCGAATGGTTTTTTTTTCTTGTTTAACTTTCATACTCCGCCCTTTATATTATTAATATTATGTAACTTTAGTTTAAATATTACAGAGAATGGCTATTAAAACATTAAACTGCATATGAAGTTTAGTGTGTCAGCCTTGAAAGTCTCCTCACTTTTTTGAAAGTTTTTATAATCATCATTTTTTTGAGTAAAAAATAATAACATTTATAAATTATTTTTAAACATGTATTTTGTATTACATAAATAACGTAACGTATTTAGCAAGTTTGTCCTGCTTCTTTTTTAGTCCGAGTTTTTTTAGTTGTAGTCATCTTCAATTAATTAATATTTTAAAATGTTTTTTTGTGTGCCAATCCCTAATTTCTCTTTCATACCGTAAAATTATGAGATTTTAAATCTCATCAACTAATTGTTTTGACAGTAATTGGAATACTTAATTAGGGCTCATTGACTCTAGTGGAGATTTACAAGCAAAATTTAAAAAAAAGAAACATTCAACAGTTAAAATATTTTGAACTAATTTATACTTAACACAGATTATCATCATTATTTATAAATTGTGATTAAAACAAAAGTGGGAGTCTGGAGACTTTATCTAAAAGACTAATAGTTTTACATTGACGATGCGAGAAGATTAATAAATATTAATATTAATTTTAGTTTTCAGTAGAAGGAAGGAGAATGACACTTTTGAATTGTTAAAAGTATCAATGGACTTTTGAAAATAAAATAAAACAAAAATAACGGATAAATTAAATTATCCAGCAGAGTAGCACCATTTGGATTCATTTGGGCAAGTCAAACTTTTATTAAAAAAGTTGACCAAAATCCCTTTCAACTATAGACTATTTAATATTTAGTTTAATATTTAAAACTGCGCGTATTTTTCTATCGAGAGTATCCAGTACGTATATAATTAGTATTTGTTATTTAGTATTAATTAATTATGTTCAGAGTTTATATACAAGAAAGCCATATGTACAATTTAAATTAGACTGGCAATAAAATATTTGATTAAGAGACACACACGTTATTTCAAAACTTTAAACAGTTTGGTGTTAGTACTTTTTTTAGCGTGTGTGTGTCGCAATCATAACAATATTAACATTTAAAATTACAAGTTTTACTTTACATAATTATTTACATGTCATTTTAGGTACGAAATTTATTTAATGTTATTATTTGTGTATATTTTTTTCATTTCATTTTTCAATTTTAAACTTTTTTTTCAAACTAAGAAACAGTTCATATCAAGTATTTTTTTAAATATAAAAAAATAGAACTGTAGAAATTCATAACTTTTTTTCCCTCCTTTGTATACATAATTTTGCCAGTTTTCTTACTTATACTGCTTCTACGATATTTTGTCTCACCACCCCTCCCTTGAAACTGTAGAAAATTGATTTAAATGTAATTATAGATAAATTGTACAAGCATTACATAGTTTGTATTTTTTTAAAAAATAAACTTTTTAAAAATCTACTTTTGCTCTCTCTCTTCCTACTTGCTTAAATAAAAAAAGTTTTGATCTGTATTCTACAACAATAGAAAGAGTTTCAAAAACTAATTTATTAAATGGAAGATGAAGAAAAAGAAAAAGTTATTAAAATTGACTATTTTAAAATGGTGATGTTTACAGATGTTTTTATTTTTATTAGAAAAACTAATTTTAACTTGATATTCAGTCATTTTGATTTTTGTTTTTTTGTAGATTCCCGCCCCTTCTCTCCTTCTCAGAATATATCATTCCTTCATCTAAATTCAATTGTAATAATATTTCCATTATAAAACTTGACCTCGATTCCTTTGAATATTATAAATTGGGGGGTTATTATATTATATTTATAGGTTATTATATTTTTTTTATAATATTTTCATGTTAGATAGTACATTTTGTTGAAAGTTTTTGTTAAATTTCCATTTGAATTGGAATTGATATTTAATCAGTTAATGTGTATCAACTCCTCTAAAACTCTATGAAGGATAGTCTAAGAAATTGTCTATCATTTTCTTTTGTGATTTTTGAATCAAAAGATTTTGCTGTTACGTAATTTTATGGTATTATTTCTCTCATATTTTTTGATGGAATTTGATAGGAAATAAATATGACACCATTTTTTAATGATTGTTCCTTTGGCTTCAAATTGTTCGAGATGATATTGAATATCCCAACTTTTTCTCTCTCTCTCTCTTGCAATGTTATTGAGATGCTAAACACTTTTTGACTTTTGACATTTAGGGCTGTTGGGATGAGTTGAAGGATGTTGTAGGCATTTTACGCCATGGATTTGTTGAGATTATTTAGTTGGCCGATGAGAGAGCCTTCCTCCGCCACAAAGTTGCTACTTCTCTTCTGCTGTGGGCGTCCACGTCTCTTCTCCTCTTCCTGTTGAATTAGACAAAAGTAAATACATTTTATTTTAATTAAAACACACACACACTCTCTCTCTCTTTTCTTGTAATGTAGACAAGAAACAACTGTTAAATAATTAAAATCACTTATTTTCTTGAACCCCCACACGAAAAGATGCTCCATTTTAAAATTATTTTCTTAAACCAAAAAGCTCTTTTCTCCAAAAGATATTTCAAACTCACTTCAAAGAGTTTTAATTTCTTCGAGTGTGTTTACTCATGTATAATTAATTAAAAGTTAACTTTTTTTCTATTCTTTTGTATGAAGAAAAAAAAATAAAGACGCCATTATAATAACTTTTACATTCATTTCATGCAAAAAAGTCAATAAATTAGTGACTTTCTTTTCTCAATTTTCTACTAAAAATTTAATTTATTTTCAAGTATCACTATCAAAAAATTGACTCAATTTCAACATTCTTTTCCATTTTATTTCTCAGCCAATAAAAAAAAACTTTTTAAAATGTCAAAGGTCGGAGAATTATATCTGTACAAGAGAAAGATGGAGAGAACGTGTACTCGCATACAAGGAAAAGGATGAAAGATTGGAGGTTATTGACAGTAGACGCCATTTTGGGAGAAAGCCTCAAAGAGGGGGCAGGGGAGGGATTTAATCTCATCATTTTGTCTTTATCTCTCTATAGAATAGAGCCAACAGATTAATCTTTATAGGTAGAGATTGGCCATTGAAGCTAAAGGAAATTGAATATTCCTCATTTCTATGGGGATGATCATATCCGGTAGAAAAAAAAAGTTTACCTGTGCTACCTGAGAGATGAAAAATCTTATTAATTCTAATCCCTTCGATTTTCTCCATGACTAACACTGACATGAACGACAAATCGGAAATTTGTTACTTTTTTTTCTCCTTGAAAAGACTTTGACTGGAAAAAAGTTGTTGGTGGGTGGAGGAGAGGGGGAGGAGGGGAGATGTGATTGTTTGTAGATTAAATTGTAATATAAAAAATTCAATCTACGTTTCCTCCTCTTGATTGGTTGTCCAAGAGAATAAAGAAACTCCATTTATCATTCTCATGGGCTCATTTACGGTACAGAGTGGAGAGTCTCTATCTCTTTCATTGTCAAAGGGGGGAGAGAGGAGCTGGGGGTGTATTGTGTCTTTCCATTAAGAAAGTATTTTCTTGACGACTTATCCATCTCCTTCTAGGCTCCAACTATAGTTGGAATATAGAAGAGTGGAAGACTAATGTCAGCTTTTCTCCTCAACTTTCCCTTTCTCTCCCATAACCCAGGGGAAATGTCACCACCCACGCTCAAAACTGTCTCCCAAAATATTGCTTTTGGATTAAAAGTGTCAGTGAAAATGGTTCAATTCATTAGGACAAAAGTACAGACACTACAAAATCCTCCTCCTCCTTATTTCCATCATGTCTGTCTTTGTCATTGTCAAAAAAAGAGAAAATGTCTTTTGGAGAAAAGGAGAAAAAAACTTTCCCAATTTTCAATTCCATTTTACATGAACACACACGCATGAGTAATAATGTGGAGAGGGAGGAATATTTTATTTTTTGGTAAAGAAAATTTATGGTAGCTGATGGGACGAGAGAGATATGATGAGAGAGTAAATATTTTTGTATGGTTGACCTTTTTAAAAATTGAGAATTTTTTTCCTTACCTTTTTGAGAGCATCTTCAAGGGTAAGATATTTTCTGAGAGTGTCATAAGCTGATGGTTTCTTTTGTCTCTCACTGGCTGCGATGATGCCAGTGTCAATGCCAGTGGAAGTTGGGGAAGCAGAAGAAGAAGAAGACGGTGAACTATGGACTCTTGACTTGGTTGGGGGTCTCAAAAGGGCCACTTCCTTTTGACCTCCTCCCAGTCCTCCTCCAACAGGGGCAGAGTCGGAAGCTGAAGATGCGAAAAGATTCATATGAGGATGTTGTTGAACTTTATTCATTGGGATGACTGATTGGGATGGCAATGAGGAAGGGACTGAGGGGGGTGAGAGTGAAGACAATGAGGACACTGGAGCTGGACTGGTGACCATTCGACCTATGGAAATTGAGGGCTGTCTCTTTTGTCCAAGGGGCGGTGAGGATCTTTTCAATTCTTGTAATTCTTCTTCTGGTTTCTCTCTCACAATTTGACCCCAAATTGGAGGTGCATTGTCATACATTTCGATTAAATTGGTGAGTGCCTATAAAATTAATTATTTTCATGTCATGGATTTTATTATATTTAAATGGCAAATGCTCAAGTAGCTCAAGTCATCTTTAGTCTACTTGTCTAGAGAAATAGAGAGATTTAAAGGATGAAAATATTTACCTCAACGTCAGCCCATTGTGAATTGTCATAATAATCCTCGGGTTGTTCATAAGAGAGGGGATCTTGAGCCACATCCCATTGATTTGGTGGACCCATTTCAGATGCCATTGGAAAGTATTGGTAGGATCTTCTGTACTGTGTAGGCCATGCTATGCAACAGGTGAGAACAAAACTCAACCATAATGAGCTCATACTGCTCAGTGATACGAACGGGATTGACATCATTTTTATATGGATTTTTTTTCTTCTTCCTTCCTTTTTTCTTAGTACCAACAAGTTTTCTCAAGACTTTGAGTTGGTAGAAATTTAATCTTGTAAAAAAAAGACTTTTTCTTTTTGAAATGGAGCTTGGCTGCGGGTGGGTAGTTTATCGACTTTCTTGTTTCTCCTCCTACCCGCTTCCTTTTTTTTCTTGTTGTGTTTTTGTAGTCCTTGTCTCCAAACACCTACACAAAAGAAGAGTAAAAAAATGACATATGGCTTCTCTTATGGATTTCTCCACCCCCTTCCCTCCTCCTCCTCCTTTCTATGTGTAGGATACCTTCATCTTTCAATCTTGAAAAAACATTTTCTCCAATTTTCACCACTTTACTACTTGACTGTGAAAGTCATGTAGTCAAAAATTTGGTCTCTCCGGTGATGAGAAAATGTAGAACAACGCCCACAGAGACTAAAAGTCTCTCTCTCTCTGTGAAAATATTTTTTGTGACTTTTAACCATGACTCTAATTTTTATGACCCAAATTCTCACATCCTCCTCAACTTGCACTTCCATTCTCATTAATTTATCTTCCTGACCTCATGGTCACGACATTCAATCTAAATGTGCTAATCAAATTAGAATAACTCTACAGACACACCGAGAGTACCTTCAAATGTCAAGTGCAATTGAATTTCACAATTTTGTCTATTAAATTATGAGCCTGAAAAAAATGGTCTAATCAGTCAATATCAAATTTCCGAGTTTTGGGAAATTATTTCCCCAATTTTGTACATTTATTTTAGAAAATTTAATTATTAACGAAGGATATCTTGAGCAAGGCTTAAATTTATTGAAAAGAATGACCATGTCAATCGTCCTTATCAATTTTTCTCCCCTGTGACCTTTATTACAATTTTCTAGGGTAAGACTTGCTTTGGTAGTAGAGAAGTGTTGTAAGGATTCAAGGTAAAAAAATGATTATTTGGGTTATCATGACAAGGATAAAATGTTCAATTTTATTTCCATTTCAATGTCCACCCACACAACCCGCACTCGACTCTACAGACACAGGGCAGGATTTCCTTGAATTAGTTGATGATAAAACCAAAGAGAAGACTAATTGAAAGTTGAAAAAGTGAGGATTGTACAAAGACAAATAGAGGACCGGGGTGGGAATCGTGAAATACACGTACTATGTCAATTAACCCCTGACCTTTTTAGAACAAAAAGAGGAGGCTAATCCCCCAGACGTTATAAATTCAGAAAAAAAAGGTCTGGGAGAGTATGTCAAGTTCTTTTATACATCTCTTTGTAAATTTTCAACAACTCCTCATCATCTCCTTTACAATGTTTTCTCTCCCCAGCTCTCTCCAGCTTTCTCTATAAAATTGAAATCTGAGAAATTGAGAGCATCTCCACTTCCTCTTCCTCCCTTTCCTGTCCCCCTTTTTCTCCAGTCTCCAGTTGAAACTTATATAAAATTACACATTCTTTCCCAGGGCTCTCTCTCTCAGGCTACCGCTTGCAAAACCATGACAAGGAAAATGTGACTAATGGGATTTTTGTTCTGTTTCAACATTGACATGACAACATGGCATGATCTTTCCGCCTGCAACCTCCCCACCACTTCCAGGCTCCAGGACAACAACTGGAGAGACTGAGAATAGACTGGAGGGGTTTTTTTTATAGGAAAAAAAATATAGAGAGTGAAAAAGTGAATGTTCAAGTGGATGGATGAACAATTTGTTGAGAGGATGAGAGCAAATAGCAAATATTTGCCTGGGACTTGAAAAAATTTCCTAGAAAATCTGGGGCTTCAAATTCTAAAACCATCTCTCTCTCTCTCTCTCTCTCTCTCTCAGTTAAAAGAAGAATCCTGATAGTTGGAGCTAAAAAATTTGATTTTCCTTTTCTCCATTTTCATGTATTGCCCTCCCTTTCCAAGAAGCCAATAAATTGAGACTGACAAGAGGAAAAAAGAAGAGAAAAAAAGCCACGAACCACACGTACAGACTGGAGTGACAATCTGATGTTAAATTAAAAGTTTTGAGCCTCAATTATTTTTCAATTCCCTGTATACTCTCCCAATTAATTCTTTCTAATCCCAACTGTTGCCCAACTCCCTCCCTCCCCTCCCCCTTTTTAAAAACTTTCTCCTTTCTCTTTCATGGATGAAAGGGTGGACCATGTCAATGGACTTTGACTATCACGTTTCCGTGATTTCAGGGATTGTGGTTGACTATCAGAGATAGGAGTATTATGTGTATACTTTTTATTTAATTGTGTAGATTGGCCACATGTAGTTCCAATTCAATAAATTAGAATCACAAGTCTAATTAAAGACTTTTAAATTAAAACTTGTATTAGGCACATAATGGGCCACAGGTAAAAGTATCCTGCGTCATTGCACTGGCCGTATGAATATATTTTTTGCTGTTGTATTATTATTTCTACCTGAATTCTTGATGGTTTCTCTTTTGAATTATGTCCACTCAGAGAGAGAGGGAGAAAAAATCAATACAAGTGTGTGTTTATAGTCCATATATTTTCTCCTTTCCCTTTCACAATGCCTAAGAGAGAGAGAGAAAGGAAGAGAGAAAAGTTTCATGGGAGGGGGGAGTGGAATGTAGCCTTCAATCCGCTGTCTCTGAATATTTTATAAGTCTTCACTTAATGGTCTTTAATAGCTACTCTTACTACCCTGTCATTTTCCATCACAATTCTCTCCAACATTAAAACAAGTTTTGGCTTTTAACATGGGTCTCTAGTCTCTCCACAATGTACGTCATATTTATATGACTCATATCTCTCTAATTCATTTAATTTCTCCACATTCCTTCCTAACAACGTAGTAGCACTCACTAAAGTGTACATTTACAGTGGAAATTGTGGGGTTTGGTTAAATTTAGACTAAATTTGATACATTTTCCATTCTTGTGACAAATAACTCAACTTATCGTTAGTCCTCTCTCTCTCTAGTGTAGACATGAATATGAACTCTTATTTTTTTCTATTTGACAAGGGGGAGGGGGAAGGATATTTATAAAGGGTATAATCAAATTGAAATTTTTTTTCTAAATATAAAAACTAAACAATGAGGATGTGAGGAAAGGGAGCTCCATTTTACTTGTGTCAATGTCTACACACTTTAAAATTAATTAAATAAAACTTTTTATAGGTACGAGTCGAGTCAATTTCAACCACAAAAGGCGGAAATGGAGACGAGGAGGGAATGTTGATAAAAGACCTGTTATGTACACTACATGTGGAAATAGGTACTCTCAGTTTACTTTTCATGTGACAAAAAACGTCATCTGTTGTCTCTCTTTCTCTTTTGTGTGTGTGTGTGTACTTCGATATCTGTTGACAATGAGGACCATGACACTGACCATAATTGTTCAGGATTAATCCCCCCTGATTTCCGTGTCTCTTCCCTCTGCGGTCATTGTCATTTTACTGTGTAAGGAATTAAATACTATTTCTTGCTATAAAAATTCTTCTGTTGACCATGCAAATACAGAAAAGAACTGACGTCATACAATTACTTTTCTCTCTTGTCTTGAATTTTTGAGAGAGACCTTGTATGTCTTTTTTTGTATTGTCTACGTGGGACTTTTTTTTTCTTTTTTTGCCACTGTGAATTTTATGGATGTAAATAGAAAATGTATTTTTCCACTCTTGTCTAAACTCTTCTCTCCTCTCATTAATTTAATGTAAATAAACCCTCCAGCTTTCCCTTTTTGCATTTAGATGGATGAGGAAATGCCATGAAATTTTGTGTTTTTGTTTGTCTCTCTCTCTACCCTTTTCCGTATGAAAGAATGTGTAATAATAATAAAATTAAATGGACTTGTACTGAGCAACGAAAGAGAGAGAGAGGAAGATTTTCAATGTCTCAAGATTCTTTCAAGTGCATCTAATTTGGTTACATGTGAAGTATCCCGTGTAAACCACAGTACAGTAAAGGGTTGGAGAAAGTACGGAGAGGCTTGTACAATTTCTTGTTATTTCTAGTTACTTT
Organism: Arrhopalites spinosus; assembly: GCA_034700945.1. Classification (NCBI taxonomy): domain Eukaryota; kingdom Metazoa; phylum Arthropoda; class Collembola; order Symphypleona; family Arrhopalitidae; genus Arrhopalites; species Arrhopalites spinosus. The sequence continues at coordinate 47,247 of JAQIVZ010000277.1, forward strand.
CACTACAAAGAAAAATGTAGTCAGAGCCTTGGTCCACTCTAAATCCTCATTTGCCTCCTTGAACTCAAATTGATCTTTCAAGGCTCTCTCTCTCTCGTGGACATGACTACAAGGAATGAGTGGGTGTCAAATTTTATGAGACTTTGGCCATGAATACAAAGCACAAACTTTGAGACTACAGACCTCCACAGATTTTTAAATCTTATCCAATTAAGAATTACTTTCTAACAAAACTTTATCCTTGTTCTTTTAAATACAATTTCCTCATTATAATTAAATTATTTAGCTTAACCCCAGTAAGAATATGAAGGGAAACTAAAAAGAGTAAAAAATTTAATGCTTACTTTAGTCCAGAGAAATCCAAGAAGCACGAGGGCACCACAAATGAGAGAGACGCTTGTTGCTTTATTTGTTTTTTTTCTTTCACTTTTCTTTTCTCAAAAGGAAAAGTGAAAGCCGGTGGTTGTATAACTTTGACTTTGTCTTAGAAACGTTTTATATATCAAGACTCAGTTACCTCATATGTGATGACTGTTGTGTGTAAAACTCGTGTGGAGAGACGGAGAATACGATCAAGTCAGAGGGAAAGTGTCGAGTGAAATAAAATTGTTGAGAGCCCTCCATAGACTCGAGTCACTGCCATTCCTTAGTCAGCCACCTACGCAAGAGTCGGCGTACAACTTGAAATTCTCAATGAAACTTTCACCAACGGTTAAATCTACGGGGAAAGTGCCCTCCCTTTCCCCCAACCTCTCTCTCTCTCTCTCTCTTTCTCTGTTACAACAGCTGAATTTCGCATATAGAAAAGAAAGTCGTCAGCCGGTTCTTTTTTGGAGTCTCATGGACGTAATGCGCCAAAATCCCCCCCCTCCCGCTTTCTCTCTCAGTGAAGAGGGGGGACGGGGGAATGACGTCAAGAGAGTGAAAAAGTTTTCGTCCATCTGGAAGAGAATGGGACAGGAATAGCTTTGGGAGGAGAAAGGGAAGGCGTAGAATAGTCTTTAATAATAACTCTCGCTTCTTTCTTTACTCCAAAAAGTCTTTTTTTCTTTCTCAACTCCCGTCATTATTCTTCACCCAAAGACGGACTGAGTGTCACCAGAATGATTACAATTAAATCAAGTACGTCTCACTTTAATGGAGAGAGAGAGATAGACAAGTACCTTCTTTTTTTATGATTCTTGTCTGGTTACATACAAAAGGAATAATAAAAGGGTGGGGATTTTTCAACACTCAATTTTTATTATAATAATCTTATCCCTCTTTTGATCATTCTCGAATGACTCAGACTCTCTTTGAGACTTTTCTTTTTGTATTTTTTATTTTCAAAGACTCATTCTGGAAATGGATTGATGGCCTCAATCTTGAATTGCCACTTGTACAACTCTAACACTTTATAATATGTAGTTTGTATAATATTTGAGAGACTCAAAATCTTTTGAGAGTCTTCATTTTATTTATTTATGTGCTCAATTTCTTTTTTATTTATCATTTTGATGATCCATTACAATTCATAATATTACCATTGAAAGATCAAAGACATGTCAAATATTTGATTTTCTACAAAAAAAGGAGCAAGAAAAAAAATCCTTTCCAACACTTTTGGTAAATAAAAATCTTTTTTGTTCTCTCAATGCATTAGCATACGTGCCAACGGGCATGGAGGGTATTGTCCCCCTTCCTCACCGCCTACACTCCCGAAATTGCCGACGTTACAATCTGGGGAAGAATGTGAATGGGCGAATTTTTTTTTTGGCAAGCGAGAGAGAGGGAGAGCGTGTAGTACAGATAGTTGAGGCCCATTCAAGGGAATTAGCAAATTTTCCAGTGAGGGAGGAGCAGGAGGGAATTTTCGCCCAAAAAGTTTTTTGAGGAAGACTATACCATTTACACTGGAGTTGTACATGTAGAGAAATCAATAGTTTGATCTTGTCCAGACTAGAGATATACAATCCTGGAGATCTATAGACATGAAGATGGTTCACTATGTCAGGGAAGGAGAAAGTTGCAAAGTTTTGGATCAATGATGTGATTTCAATGTATAAGAAGCCTCACTTTCTCTCGTATAACTTTTTGTTTTGCCCAAAAACCTCATACAGGGGATGGTGTGTGGTGTATGGTGGAGGGCGAGGGCGAGGGGAGTGACGCAATAGGGCCGAATGATGTATGGAGGATGTGGGTGTTGTGAGAGTAAAAATAGATTTTCTCCAAAACTAGGTCCTTAGTCCTTAGACGACAACCCACATCTTGATTCTCAGCTCTTCTTTCATATCAAAATTTCTCCTATCCCTTTCTCTCTCTCTCTCTCTCTATAACTATTTCTATTCCCACAACTCCCCATTTTCTCTTTTGCTATAATCAATTTTTTCTATACAGTCAAGAGTTGGCCTTTCTTTTTTTGGTGTATGTACGAGTACCATCGTTCAAATTTAAATATTGCATGTCTTTCTCCCTTTTCTATTTTCACCATTGCCCCTCCTTTCCCTCTCCAATCTCAGCCACACACGCTCATAATTCTGTAGTGACAGCGTACGCTTTTTTTCTCCGTTTTTCCTTTTGCTTTCTCCTTTCTCCAGTTCTACTGGGGTCTTGTTATAAAGAATTTTTGACATAAAATTGTCCCCTTTCTCTCTCCTTAGTGTGTAGTTTTTTTTATTATAGAGTTGAATAAAAAACTTGTGATTAATTTGTACTCTAGAGAGATATAAAAGTTTTTTTTTGGAATATAATGAAAAAAAGATCCAAAAATAGTTTTTTTTGGCAAAGGAATATTATACATAATAATATTCCCGGTCTGGTTTTTTTCTTCTCTTTGTTATGATCCATTTTCCATTTAAAAATAAAATCCAATGTGGTGATAAAATCCCTCCCCCTTCTCTACCCCCCACCACTTTCTCTCTCTCTCTCTTTCCACTTGCCTCTCCTCCGCCTTTCCTTTTCTGGATTGGACAAGTTTATTTGTGATTAGCATGCAAGGAATGCGTTGCCTATAAAAAAAGGGGAAAAGGCTAAAATTAGATGGCCATTATTTTCTATTTTCTCCCAGGTCATGTCAACAGGAGAATGCGAATTTTTTTGGGCCACTCTCTACTATTACATTGCAAAAATAAAAGAGAGAAAATAAGCGTCTTTTAGGTTGTTACAAAAAGAAAACTATTAATTTTTTTTTGTTGCAAAGTAATTTGTCAAATAACGTCATAGATTTGTCATAATGTTGGGAGAAATAAAATGTAAAATTTAATGTTCTCTTGTTGTTATAATATTTTTTTTCATATGTTTATAAAAGTAAAAGCCTTTTTTTGAACATGTTGAGACTTGTCTTTCCTGATTACGTAGTCGAAATTGTATGAGACTAATTTTATATTGTTTTTTTTCTATTGTATCTGGAATTCATTCGTCATCATCATCATTCTAGAGAGTTGACATGAGTATAAAAATAAATGGAGAGGGTAAAAGTTTTCTGGGTAATTGGGAGAATATGTCAAAAATGATTTATGAAGAAAACAAGAGAGAGAGAGAGAGAGAAAGCAGGGGAAATTATTATAATTTTTTGAGTAAAAATATCATAAAAGAAAAATAGTCTAGAAATTGTATAGACAAAAAAAAAGAATTTAATTGAGATTCTATTGTAAACTTTGTTTTTGTTTGTGTATTTGTTACAATAATGTAATTAATATTGTATGCTCTCTCTCTATTAATTTCCTTTCTATTTGTATTTGAATGTGTCAACATTATTCCTTATCTGTGAAGTCTGAGTCTCTCTTGATTATTGTGGGAGGGAGTGTGTGAGGAGTGAAAATTAATTTTATTCTTGTGTACTAGTCGTTAATTAATTAAGCATAGTCCGTAGGATCATAGCAGCTGTCATTTTATGCACTCTCTCATGTTCCCACCATTCCTAAAATTCCCTCCCCCTCCTAAATGGCACAAATGGCAAAAAACCTCCTTCTTTGAGCTTGAGCTTGACAACGTTTGCGTATTTTAGAGTCTTTCTACTAAAAGGATTTGCTCTATATTTCAAAAGGAGTTATATTATGCAAATGTACGAGTGTAGCCAGCCAAAGAATAATCGTCTGTGAGCTAGAATAAAGACGGAATTTAAATAGCCTTTTAATTAATATAGTTAAATAGACTACTATAAATTTAGAAATTCAGACCATTTAGTCCTTCCCTACCACCAATTAACATTTAATATCTTTTTCTCTTAATGGATAATGATTATGTTTTCAGTTTCCAAGAAAGGGAAAAAAAGGAGAGCACAGTGCTAAATTTTAGCACTGTACTTTAGTCTACTTAAAATAATATAAATTGCATGGTTTATTTCTGCACCAAAAAAAAGACATAACAAATTAATATTCTGTCATGATGAGGATGAGTCCATTAAAATGAGAGAATTTAGAGTTGATTTTATCTTTATCTGCAAAGTTAGAAAGTCCCTTTTTCTTTTATTGGGGAATATTAGAATGATGATATTTTGTGATTGTGCAAAAAAAGAAGAAATGTTTGCAAAAAAATGGAGAGTTTTTTTTTGCAAAGATTGATGTAGTCCTCCGACTTTTGGTGTTGGTTGGTTTTGGGTAAAAGAAGGCGGAGAAGGAGGGGATGTAAAATTGGCGTAATCGTAAAAGATGGACAGAGAGTGTGAGTATCATGATAAATAATGGAGTGAAAGCTGGAGTGAGTAGAAGAGATACATAAAAATGGAATAGAAAAAAAGGGAGAGGAGCTCAGAGTTGAAAGAGTGGAGTAGTTTGTAGAGGATGAAAAATAAGAGAGAGAATATTTTCCACCCACACAATCCGACTATTGATTTTCCTCCCACGTGCAAAAAACTTGGCTTGCTCCTAGAATCCTAGACTGGTAGCTCAGTAGCTCAAGCTGTGTGAACTCTGGAGAATATGGAGAAGATGAAGTAGACTACAAGAGTCAGCGTTGCTAGGTACTCTTTAATGAGGTTCACGATCATGCCAATCTTCTCCTTTTTTGTATCTTACAGGGTCACCAATAATTCCCTCTCATCATTTGTCAATTATCTTATGAATCTTTTTTTCTTTCTCATTATGACCCTAATAAAATCCCCTTTTTTTCGTACAAATAATTGAATCAAAATTATAAGTTTTTATTATTATCTATCAAAAAATTATTCATAATGGATTTAATGATCCGTTTCTCTTTTTTTAGTAATTTTGAAAATATGAATAAAATTATTCTCTTTTTATTTGCGAGAGGGGAGTCATCAGAGTTCATGAATAGAAGTGGAGAAATAGAGGGAAAATTGTAAAGGAAAGGAGGAGAAGGGAGACAAGAGATGTTGATGCGGTTCCATATTTACAAAAGCCAAAATCATCTTTGAGATTTTTACAATAATGATCAATTTTACATATGAGATGAGTTGCAGCCTTTGGATCTTCATCATGACTCTTTTTACAAATTTCTCCATTCTCGAGGTAACAACCAGATTTAGTCCAACCTGCTTTGGGGGCTTTGTTACTAAATTCTGGTTTTGATTTACCATTTAATCTTGTCCAACGACGATAGACACCAGCTGCTGTCTCACAACGACAATCTTGAGCGGGTTCAAGGCATTCACATCTAGAGCCGATTTGTTTATCCAGTGAACTGTAGTCTGTACAATTTAAGTTGTTGGAACAAGAACCTTTATTGGGAGCTGTTGAGAGATTAATTTATTATTTTTATGAAATGATTAATTTATTTTATTAAATATTAAAACTTACCATCAACACATGTGTCGTATAAGCCTGTCGTGACATTAGAGTCGGCAGCATGACTTTTTTGTTCAAGGAGGAGAATTGTGATGACTAATGTGAAGGATAATTTTAACATTTTTATATAAATACAAAGAATGAAAGATTTTCAACATAAAAAGAACCTTGACTCAAAATTTCTAGACCATGGCAGAAATCCTAAAGGAGTATTTTTAATTTATTTTGGATAAACTTTTTTAATTGCAAACTAAATTATCATTAGTACTTATCTTTTTTATGCACATGAACATCAATAATGTTGCAACTCTAGTGAGTGGGTCATTTTTGTGACACAGAGTAAAAAAATGAATATTTTTTGTTACATTTACATTTGAAATACCATCGTAACTCATTTATCTCATTGTGTGTGGTTGTTGTTACCTTGGAAATATTGACAAAAATTGTTCATTTTGAAGATTCTTTACACTTTCAAAATCCATTGCATCGCCAAGTTGATAACGAAATCAATTATCGAAAAGGTCACCAAAAAAACACTTGAGTAAGTTGACCTTTGAAATATAGTAATTCCAATTGCCAAATGTTGACACATCCATGATGACCGATGAACAATCATATTGCTCAAGAAAAACAAAAAGTGGACACTATCTACTATAATAATTATGCTCAAAATGCCAGTCAAAATGTTCTCAGTAGATTGCCGTCATCAGGAGGAGGAACTCAATACTTTAGCTTGTACAATCCCATTGAGAATGAAGCAAAACTTCGAATTGAAAGAAAAAATGAAAGAGATTTTGCCTTTAAATCTGTCTCATGGCCTTCATATTGTAAACATTTTAGAAAAGTCAGTAACGAATCATTTATTAAAACTGCTTTGATGTCAATGGCCTTGTTACTTATGGTGAGTTGAATTTTAATCAATTGAGGAATGCATCAAAATATTACAATTTTATTATTGACCCCCCCTCCCTCTCCTCTTTTTGACTACAGACAATGGGTCTTCTTTATGTGAGTTGGGGATTTGAAATTAAAATGTTCGAGACTATAACTTTACTCCAAATACCCGTGTTCATAATGGCAGCCTCATTTATCCTCAGCTTCATTTTGTTAATTTTGGGAATTCGTTTTCATCAACGATTTCTTTTGTTTACTGTGAGTAAAATTAAATAATTACATGATAGGTATGTCATTAGTTTTTCAGTTTTAATAATTATTTACAGTGTCTCTTCATCATTGTCGTCACACTAGTCGTAGAAATATTTACCATTGTTTGGATATTGATTCGTTCAAGTCGAAGAAAACTACAAGAATCTCTTGAAAAACTTTTATTCTCCTATCAAGACAAGGGTCGAGATTCCAAGAATCATTTAATTGACATTATACAACAGCGGGTAATTAATATTTTTAATTATAAAATTTAATTTAACAAATTACAAATCATAGTAATAGATTTAATTAATCATCTTCGCAGTTTAGTTGTTGTGGAATTTCATTGTATTCGGATTGGTACACGACAAATAGTAATTTCAATCGAAGTCATCTTCCAAAATCATGTTGTTACTATTGGCCCCATGTTCAATGGCCATGCTATGTCACACAAAGTAGAACTGACAAGGCATTCTTGGCTTTGGCGCGAAGAGGCTGTTTAAATACCTTTAGAAAATATTTAACTGAAGATTCTCGAAAATGGCTTTACATTACATTAGGAATTGTGATACTCATCATGTCAATGATTCTCATCATGATTTATATAACTTTGTCTATCAAGAAAACCTCAAAATCTTTACAGTCAGAAATGTACTCTTTTGTCAACAAATTAGTGGATGGATTTGTGAGTGAAAAGTTTAGCCCAAACTTGAGAAATTATGTCAAAGAATTGATTTCACAATATAGAAACATGGAAGATATCACAAATCTTTTAACTACAATTATTGATACTTTGTACTACATGGAATACTCAAAACCAGAAGACTTAGCCAATTTTATTCTTCAAGGGAAACCACCTTTAGTCTCTCAGTTTGAAAAGTGTAAGTTTAATTATAATTAATTTTAAATAATTTTTATGGTCATCCATTTTATATTCAGATATTCGAAAAATGCCAAGCAAGAAAGATGCCGAAAGAAAAAAATCAAATAAAAAAGAATCTATAGACAAAGACAGTAATTCTATTGGTCCACCAGTACCAAATAATAATGAAGAAGAATTATTGCTCAATTCAACAGTCCCCATCGCTCCAGTTGTTCGAAAACAACATGGAGCCTTCGCCTTCATTGTACCTTACAAATTGAAGAAGAGAATGAAAAATGTGGAATTATTTCTCATTGGTTTTAAAAACTATGAAAAGAAATTAATGAGCAATCATGTACTCAAAGTAGTGAGTGATCTCGAAAATAACATTCATGTCGAATCAACAATTAATCGAGACAGGTCAACTCAGAGTTTTTTAGATCTTCCACAAAATTTGGCAGCATTTCATCAAAAATGTTTTGGTTCAACACAAGCTCTCCATCGTCTCAAAAATTATCAAATTGCACCTTTGATTGCTGAAAGTGAACTAAATGTAACTCGTCAAAATCTTATACAAATAGCAGCTAGTAGTTTGTCACATCGAGATGGAAAGAAATTAAATTTTAATTATAAAAAATGATTGAAAGAAAAAATGAAAAGAAGTTAGAGTTGCACAGCGATTGCATTTTTCACCCACAAATCCATACACTCATTTCATTGACCGGGTCCTTAAAAACTTTTTTTTGTGTTTAGAAGCTAATAAGTTAAACATCTTTATTTACATAAGTCAATTCGAACCATTTTAAAATGTAAAAATTATTTTTACACATAAAATAACAATAATCATTTTAACAACTTAACTTTAACCATTTTTCAGTAGTGTAAGGAGTACTTTTTTAACAATTTAAATAGTATTTAATATTTAATACTTATTTATAAATAAATTTTATATTAGTTTAGTTATTGATAAAAATTGGCCAATGATTTCGTCCAACACTTACATTCACCTAGAATGCAGAAAAAATAAAGTCACTGATTAATATTAAATTTTAATTTAAAATCGTCTTTGACGCAAAAATTCTTACCAGGAATGAGGAACCAGTCATAAAATAGGCGAAACTAAATTCCACGAAAATATTAAAAATCAATATCAATGCAAATTCAATTAAAAAATATTTTTAAAATTAACCTGATAGCAGCCGATTTCATCATAACCATCACATTGTTTGGACTGGGAAGTCTTGTTATTGTTCTGACTGTTGACGTGGACTTCAGTGCTGTCAACTAATCCGCCATCATAATTTCGAACAATAACTTTGTTATTAGAACTGCCCCCAATGTTTCCAATGCTCCCATTTCGTCTTCTCCTCCGTTTCATCCTGATCCCAAAAGTTGGAATTTCTGTTGTGGACGTGGACGTGGTGGTGGTCGTCGTATTAGAATAAACGGGAGATTTTGGATGTTCATGACGTCGACGATATTGAGGCTGTAATGTGTGTCGCTTTTGTCTTTTTAATTCATTAAATTCGGATACTTTTGTAGCCGGAAGAGGAAATGCCGCATCAGGGTAGTATAATTCTATAATTTATTATAGATTAATTATAAATTTTATTCTTATGAACTGAACTGCAGAAAATATGAAGGTACCTGCTACAAGAAGACTTTGCCATCTTGGAGATGTTCGACAGTTACTATTCAAAATTTAAATAATTAAATGATTTGAGGAGAATAATTAATTAATTGTTAATTGGAAATGTACCATGAAAAGAAGAGGCCATTTGACTGAACACATTTTGTCACTTCAACTGTTTGTGTAAAATAACCCTCCCGTGGAATCTTTTAAATTATTTAACAAAAGGATGAAAGATATTGTTAAAATGGTGATTTAATCTATCCGTAGAATTATATTTTTTTAAAAAGCTACCTGCACGACATATCGCCATGATCCCTCATGATTCCTAGCAAAGACAGGCGTCAAATATTCAGCAGATGAGGGACAGGGAGTTTGTGGTGGTCTTTGTTCAGCCTCCATGACTGATGGAATTGTCTCTGCTGCAATCAATTGCTCCCCATTAGGCGCCACTGGGGTCACACTGGACTTTAATTGATGGAGTAATTGATGCGACAGCCTTTTATGTGTATCTTGAGAGACTAATCGTTGAAATCCTTGTGGCAATTTATCATACATTGTATTCAACAGTTTGCAAAATCTTTGTTGAGAAATCGCCAAAATAAAAAAAAAATCTTGTATAATCCATACACAACATAAAATTTGTACAGTTGCTTGTTTGGGGTCAAAATAATGATCATGTGGCTTGGAAAAACCACGGAATTCCCATGGTCAAGATAAAAAAAAAGATTAAATTTTTGCAAAGAGAATTGAACATGACTTACATGGCATTCTCACAAATATTGTTTGTATTTCGATGAAATGGTTGTACTTTTTGTGTTCTTTTCACTCTCGACCCAAATCTGTTTAGTCTCAGTGCTCGTCCTTCATCAGCCTCAACCTCCCCTGCCTCTATCGTTGGCGTTGGCTCTTGAGGAGGGGTGACGGAAACATTTTCAGTATCTCGCCTTGTCCTAACTCGAGAATAGCTTGAACCATGAAATAAATGAAATAAATCAAAACATGAAACATGTCCACATAGTCCGTACAACAATACAAAATAAACAAAACAAAACAGTGAAAGTCTATAATAAAGTTACACAGGAAATTAAGTTAAAGGATGGGAACATTCAACCCCAACTACATGCAATTTACAAAACAATGCCGTCTCTACCACATACATAATATACATACTTCATGTAATTGAACCATTTGCCATTTTCAAAGAAACAAAAACCGACATTTGAGTCTCACCTTGAGAGAGAAAAAGTTTTTAAATGTTTTTTTCTTCTTTCAAAAAGGAGATAGGAAATAATTTATCAATCATTAGAAACTATATCATTATACAAAAAATGTCGGTTGAAAGTTGTACAATGACTTTTAAAGGGATTGAAAACGAAATTTTATATTGTTTATAATTTATTATGTACACAATTATCTTATATCAATCTTACGGATCAAGAGGATCTTTTCCATAGCGTGCGACTTTTGGTAAGGATTTGTACGTTTTTAGTACTGGAAGAGCATTGCGAAAAAAATCCAACGTCTTGTTCTTGATGGCCTCACTGTATCATATATTAATCATATAATTATTTTGATTAGTTTTATTTAATTCTCTTGAAAATTTACTTAATTGTACATTGACCTTACAATGGATAATTTAAATCCCCTTCAAAGTCACCATGTCCCAATGGATTCATTGGAATCTCTCCAGAATTTAAATCCCCACAAAGATTACCTGAATTATCATTTTAAACAATTAAAAAATTCTATTTTTTGAAATCTCTTCTTTTTTTGTACTAAAAAGTCTCACCTTCCCAATTTTCTCGTTCGTTTAAAACTGTAACACAAATTTGCAAAAAAAAATCTCCAAGTCATGTCACGATTCAAAAAAAAGTTATAAAATATTTTTTGCAAAGTAATTGTGTGTATCTGTACCTGAACATGATTTGTGTGAATTATAATATGGTGGGGCTCTAACTGTTGGTGGACTGGAAAAAGGTCGTTGAATAAAAACATTTTGTCCTCCTAATCAAAATAGAATTGTGACATTAAAAACAACTCAGTGTGACCTCCTGAGGTCAACATCATCACCAAAATTACATCTTCTCATCCACTTGTCCTTGACCCAATGTTACCACCATGATTAGCATTTTTTTTAGCTCAATGGATAAAAAACAAGTGATTTACAATTTAAGGACAGATCGAATGTACAAAATGATCCCATATAAAATTCCACATTTTACATCTCCTCCCCTGTCCTCAAACCACAATTTTTTTGTCCATTTTGTAAAGAGACTTACCGTTAATCCTCGTCATTGTCCTACTGTCACCGCCATGCAAGTATTGTTGGTGAGATGCTGACAAATAATTCATGAGGACCCATATCATCATCATTCCTTTGGATCTCCATCTCGTCGATGCGACAACAATCCCCATTCTCTAGTCTCTCTACATTACACAGACAGACATAGATATGACAAAGACAATCAAACAATCAGATTTACGACTGGGCAACTATGAAAAGAATAAATTCATTTTGGATCTCTTAAAGTGGAATATAATTGGTACACACTAGACAGTGAGACGAGAGATTCGGTTCGTTGAAGCTGATCAAAAAATCATTTCTTTTATGTACAACTGTACTGATGGTAGCCTGATTCCCAGTTCTTTCAACCGATGATGACAAGGAGGAATACACCAAATACAGTAATTAATATGATCCAATTATGTTTCATAAATAATCCTCAAAAAAAGAAGAATATTACAGCTACAAGTACATTCATCTCAATGCTAAAAACAAATTTCTTTTGTCAACTCGTCTCCATTGTCATCCAAGCGTGGGCCACGTATTAATAATAATATTAGACATGACTACAGCATGTAATTTTTAAATAGAACAAAATTATTACAAAATGTATTATTAATATGAGAATAACTGTTATGATGAATTAAAATCCTCTAATTTGTTACATCTCCTATTTATACTTCTTACATTAGTACATGTAACATATGTAAATTTAACTGACTTGACACGGTACTTTAATTAAGAGAGAGATATCTGTTATATTATTCTTTTTTTTACAACTTGATACAAAGATTCGTCTCGGTCTCTCCTTCGTGTCTGTATAAAAGACAATATTTTATTGTAAGAGAGAGAGAGGAGGGGGGACACAATGGAGGGAAGTCAGAGTTCAAAGTGGGTCGGTCGGATGTACGCATCGCATCCTCTTAAAATTTTCTCATCGTCTCCCCATTCTAATCTCGTGTGTGGAGACATGATTGTGAATTGTGAATGGGAGACTGTCTCTCTCTCTTTGTGTAGTCCATGAGATTCGGATTTTTTGGGAAATAAGACAACACACAAAGTTGCTTCAATTCATTACCCATTTGAGCTTCAATTAATGTAGTGAGACTATTGCTCTTGACAGGTGTCTACATTTTATGAATGCCTCCCCTACTCTCGTCTCTCATTGAGACTGTAGTACACAACAAGTGCATGCATGCGTGACCTTTGTTTGTTTTCTGTTTTTGTATTCCGACATTTATCTGTTGTGACATTTCCATCCATTCCTTTTTTCCCCTATTCAATTCCTTCTCTTTGTCTTCCACGCACTTATGCAAAAAAATAATTTAATTTAATATAGAGCAAAATTTCTAGTCTCATTTCTCATTTTCGTTTTTCAATTTAACTGTCTTGTCTTTAGAGATAACCATTTTTTTCAAAAATTGTCACTTTAATTTTCCCATGAGTTTATTATATTGATACATACTCGAGATTATTGTCTACAATGACATGATTTTTTTAAACTCGTTTTTTACTATTGCCGTTAATTTTTTTTTTTTGAAGATTCCACTGGATTATGCAGTTAGATTGCAGAATTCTATGATTTTACTCTAAACAAAACTTTTTGTGTAGTTAATTATTCAGCCAAATCAAGTTTAAATTTGTCAAAAAAATCAATTTTAAAAATTCATCTTACCTGTCCTGAGCTCCAGTTAACAGTGAAAAATTGATTTTTGTTAATTAATTGATGTTCACAATTAAAACGTTCACAAAAACTATGACACGAGTAGAGTTAATTGACAAAACATTGAATAAAATTTTGATGAAATTACAAACATTAAACTTAAATTTGAATTTATAGATAAAAACAACACAGAATCCTTCACCTCTCTCCTGTTTGTACTGACAAATAAAATAAACAAGCTTACACTCCTCTGTTCAAAAGACAACTAAAGTTCTTTAACTTTAACCATCTTTTCCCTTTACTCTCCCCCTCTCTCTCTCTTACCTCAATTAACTGGTTCAAGTAGGGCAGGAGGAAACTGTGTGCTTTACCTGTAACTCTTTTTTACACCATGTTAATTGTATAAAGGGACTCTTGTTGTACAGGAGGTGATAATTTACTACTCAACAACACTTTAATTAATAGTCAGGTTAATTATTAGTCGCTCTCCACTAAGTACGCTTTAAAGAGTCTTTAAGGTAAACCTAAAAGATACATATAAAAATAAAACAATTCTAGGACTTGGGAGGTCATGAAAAATGAAAATGACTAAGATTGTATATTATGATAATTATAAATTCACATTTTTTTTTATTTAACCTTGAAAAGGGAAAATTTACCTTTTCAAGCTAACTCGTAAATGAAGATTAGAAATAAAGTTTTCATTTCATGTGAAAATGTATAGCTTGGAGGTAAAAAGTGTTGAGATTGGAGAAAATAATTTTTCCAGCCTTTTTCCAGTCGCGAGGAAAGTAACTTTCTCCTTTTTCTCCTGAATGAGAATGACCTTCCCACCCACGTCTGTCCTTCTCATCTTCATCTCATCTGTTGTAGGAAGCGCGTCTCTCTTTTAGGGAAAACCCTCCCAAAAGTCTCTACAAAATAATCTTCTCTCTTCCCGCATCCACACTCAAACTAATATTCATCCATCTTCTCTTAAAGACACTGAACAAGTTTCTGTTAATAATTAATTACAACTTTTTTGTGTGGACACAGCTCAGTCTCTTGAAAGGGAAAAAAAAAGTTTCAAAGAAATATTCTCGGCATTAAGTTTTTTTTTGACTTTTATTAAGAATTTGAGCAAATAAAAGCTTTTTTTGTCTCATTTTAAATTCACATGTAAAAAAATAAATAAAATGATCATCATTCTCTTTTCTCCAGTAGAACATGGAGAAGATGTAAAAAAAGAATTTGGGCAATTTCTGAATGAAACGAAGGGGAAGCGGGGTGGGTATGTGGATCTTGTCGAAATAAAAATGGGAAAGGGGGGCGGGGGGTTTGCGTGGGTGGATAAGGGCATTAAAGTATCCAAGAGAGAAGCGAGAGAGAGAGACTCCATTTCTGTCACTAAATTCTAGATTGCTCGTTTATAAACTTGGCTACATTATGAGTCTCGTGAACGTTCTTTCTTGTAATACTAAAATTCTCTGTCTCTCCATGGGAACTTCATGGAGATGGGAGGAATGTGGGAGACTTGGGGATTTTGGATGGAACAAGATCAAGTCCTGTCCATAAAGCTGGCACGAACACCCAACACACATTCTTCTTCATATAAAGTTACATTTTTTAAAGGCCATGTCAGTTTCAGCTCCTTCACCATCCCCAACAAAAAAAAAGAATGGGCTCTGTACTAGCTAAAGTAGACTCTATAGTTTTTGTATAGACAAGATTGAAAAATTTGGTAATATGGAAACTTTATCACTTTTTTATTCACTTTATACGATTTCGACTTAATATTCCCTCTCTGGAAAACAAGTTTTCCGATCAGTTTGACTTTATAACTTTATCAAGTCGATACAATTTTTTTTTGCGTGTGGTTTGTAATATTGTCATGATAAATTTCAGCATTCTGTATTTTGGTTGAATTTTGGCATTTTAAACTTCATTTATTTTTTATCAAGTAATAATTTTTAGTTTTAATTATAGTGTAATTAAAATATTTCTATGGGGTAATGGGTTAATGTAAATACTTCACGTCAAGTACGTCAAGAAAAATTAATTAAAATGTTGATGATTATTTAGAGTTAAATTAAAGACTGGTGAAAGTCAAGCAAGTAAAAATCGTCATCTGTGGTACGTTTTAAACTTTGTAGATTCCGAGAGAATGAAGCAGATGTCGGGAGAATACTGGAGAAAAGAGAAAGGGTGGCTGGAGAAAGTGGCCGGGTATCGATCGACACTTTCTCTATCGATCTGAAAAAAACTACACACGTCATAGAAAAAGGTAGAGAAAAGCAGCAGCTTTCATTCATTCTTTTAGACTATTCAGTCAGTGTCACAATCAGTCTCCTGGTCTCACATCTTTCTTACCTTTTAGCTCCAATTATTTTGTGTCCATCGAAGTATTTCCATCGTCAAGGCAGGTCATCGTCATGATTTTCACTTTATTCATCACATTTTGTGTCTCCAGCTCCGTCTTGGGCTATGCACCCCTTCGTGAGGTGAGATCTTTTGAAATAATTGTTGCATTCTTTCATTTTATTGAAATTGTGTCCATATTTATCAAAATATAAAATTCATTTTTTTCTTGTCAATTCTTCATAAATAATTTCATAAAATTGTCATTTCAGCCTGGTGCAGGGATGTACAATGACGTCTCATTTATTCAAGATGTTTTGGAGAGAATGAATCGTGACCTTGACGTTGGTGGCAATGCATTCGCTGATCTTGGAAATCGGTAACATTTACGAAATCATTAAAATTAATTGATAATTAAATTTCACATTGTTTTTATTTAAATAATTTAATTTTTACTTTAAAAAATAATTGATAATAATTTCCAGAATGGATGAAATGAGCCCCTTGAGAGAGTCCGCTTTTGGTCGTACAGCAAAGGATGCTGAAATCATGGACGGCCTTGACTATGAAATGCTTTTAAATGGTGCAAATCCATCAATTCGTGACACTGAATATTTACAACATAGTTCTCTCTGGGGACACAAGTACATGAGTGGTGAGTACTGAAGAAAATTAATATTGAAAATATTTTAAAGGTCAACAATATTGATTGAAATTGGTCCTTCTGCTTTGACAGGTGGTGGTAGTGAAGGGAGTCAAAAATCCAAAGGGGGACAACAGGGTCCAACTGAGATCAAAACTGATGCAATTCTACCCGCTTACTGTAATCCCCCTAATCCATGCCCCGTTGGATATACCGCTGAAGATGGATGCATTGAAATATTTGAGAATACGGCAGCTTTCAGTCGGGCCTATCAAGCCAGTCAGGATTGTATGTGCGATACGGAACACATGTTTGAGTGCCCAGCACCACGAGAATCTTCTGATGATCTCTCCTCCAATGACTTTCTTCTCAATGATCTTCAACAGGTAATCTCACTTAACTTCCTTCCTCTTTGAATCTCTTTTTCTTTTTTGAAATCCTTTTTTTCATATCATACTCCTATTCATAATCCACATCACAAAAAATATCTTTTGCAGGGCTATGCAAATGCAAAATACAAAACAAAAATTCTTTTCCTTTATCTCAAAAAAATTCTTTTTTTGATTTCTTCTGTTCCGCCAGCTTCCTGGTGAACACAAATCACTTGTTGCGAAGAAATTCTACAACAAGAAAGTAAGAAATACAAAATTGTCAAAAATATAAAAATTTATTTTAGACAAAAAAAGTAGAAACTTTTCTTACAATCTTTGTTTTTTATGTAATATTTTTCTTTTTCTAACAACCTTTTTTTAATGTTTATTAATTTATAAAATAAACCTGTCAGCTTGTATCTGTAGTTTTGTAGTTTAATTAAAATTAACAAAGTAGATTTACCATGTTGTAAACCATGTATGTACTCGTACAATGCGCTTCCTTCACCTTTAATAAATTAACAATTAACTTAATGGACAATCAAGTCTATAAATAAAGACTTTGGTAATTGACACACACTCTTTTATGTACACAATGACTGACTGACGTCACTACCTTTTTTTAATCTTTTCCTTAATTAAATTTTTTTCTTTGTCAATAAACGAGGAAAATAAAGTGAGCTTAAACTATTTTTCAAAGTTAAATGGTAAATCAACAATGTAGTGTAAAAAATCCAAATCCACCAATGAACAAAAAGGTTTAAAAAAAATATTTTGTATTTATTTCTCTCTACAATATTCTGGGCACCCAACAAAAATGTAAACTATTTTGTCTGTTTGCCCAAGTCCAAGTTCACCTTTTCTCCGCCCTCAATTTTATGAAGATAATTGAAATACCTCAAAAAAAAAATTACAAGAAAATTAGGTAACTTTGGGTTATTGAGGTTTTTTTGAGATCATAAAAATGGGGTGTCTTATACATTTTGTTACAATGGCATTCCCAACAAATTGGGAAAATACTAAGTGGACTCTTTAGACTGTACAAAATATTTTACACGATTGTTAGGATAATTTATTTTTCAGTTTTCCTCCCTTAAAAATGTTTGTTGAAATTTTGGCAAATAAATGTAACGTACTAACATTGCTGCATTGTTTAGTTGTGGAGTATCAGTATTGACGCTGATGCTTTAATTGGTATTAGAATTGTAATGATTCTGTTAAAAAGTACTTAAAAGTTTTTGTCTAGACTCTTTCTCATTTTTTTTGACATGACTTGTGTACACTGACTAAATGAGACAAGAGGGGGGTTGATAATCTATATAAAAATGATGTTTGTTGGAAGAAGAAAAAAAACAAGAAAAATGTTTTCTGAAATTTGAGCTGGGGGAGTATAATATATTTTTGTTTGTTTTATTTTTTTTCCAGTCGTCTCACGATGAGGAACTGGCGAGACTAAATCAACTTGCCCATCATGCATCAGCCATAGCCGACTCGATGAAACCGGTAATTAATTGCATTTTTCTACCTCAATACAAATACCTCCACCTCCTCCTCAGAGAAAGAGAGAGTGGATTATGAGAATGAATGAAATACAATATATTATATGTATATATTTTGTTTTTTCACCTCAGGAGGGGAATCCTTATCTGCAGGGCGACAAACTCCCAATAGCAGCTAAAAAAGGTCATCACGCCCAACACAACCTCTAAATCCTTCATCCCCTCACCACTCATTCTCGACCACTAACTAACTATCTGTATTTTACTCTGGTTATATTTCTTTTCCATTTTTCCACCTCAAATCATCTTCTCGACTCCTCTGGCTCCAAAATATTTTACTCCCTTTCCTCCTCCTCCTCCCCCTCTCCCATGTGAGTTGTGAAGAGTAGGGAAAAGTAAATACTGATGAGTATGGAATATTATTTGTCTTTTCCTTCCTCTTCCTCCCTAATCAAGATCACACAAACAAAAAAATCTACCTCAATGTTTAATTACCTGGACTAATGTAATGAACTACCCTCCCCCCTCCTCCATTCTCCATTAAATATTTATTGAAAAAAAACTTTTTTCAACAACAACATCGATGATATCATAGACTTTTTTTCTTTTTGAGTGTCTAAATGAAATTTTAAATGGTTATACCTATACTTGTAACAATATTTTTAATTGTCATCTTTGTAAATGTTGGACAATTTAATCTACTAAATTATTGTCCAAAGAAAAATCCTCAAACCTCTCTGTACCTTGTAAAAAAATCACAGATGAATGTGTCTGTAGTATTTCCGGATAGAATCGCAAAGACCAAAATTTTAATTATTATTAAAAATCATCCTTTTCTCAAAATTTTGACAACTACTAAAATGTTATACTAAAGTTACATTCCGAAGTTTATTGTAAATATTCATTATTACAGAAAAAAAGATTCGGAAGAATCATTTGTACCTTATGTCTCTTTAGAATAAAAATAAAATATTATTAGTATGCTCACATTTCCATGGACAAATCTTTGCCTAATTAAAATGTATATTTAAATCATCTTATACAAATTATTATTATTGTTGTAAAGTATTTACATGTCAAAGATTGTCAAGTCGCTAAAAAATTCCCTTTTGATGTGACGTGTGTCATTTATTCTGTGTAAATTGTAAATATTTTATGAAAATATCATTGTCTAGTATTAGAAATACTTGAAGCTTTAATTGTGGTCGAAATTATTGCTGTACATAAAATGCTACATGATTTGGACTGTATTTTTTGTTATAATCTTGATAAATGTACAATTTTAATTACTAAAACTACTGCTCTGTTACTTTTAAACTTGTGCTAAATATTGTGAATCTTTTTAAAAGAAAATTTACTAAATCAATGGAATTTTAAGTGTCGCTTTCTATAAAATCATGTTTAAATATTCTCAATGTTTAAAATTTACAAATTATTGTTAAGTAGAAAAGAGTGGAGGACCAGTTTTTATGTTTACGTGTCACAATTTTACCACAATTTCCCCCCCTTTGCAAAAAAACAAATTTCGGATATTGATAAAGTAAAATTTATAAATATATTGTTATACATTGTATCAGATAAAAAAAATATAATATAATAAATGGAGAGACGGGAATGAAGGAGAAAAAGGTGCTTAAAATATATAAATTATATATATTATTACAAATATATATAAAATGTTGATGATGATGAAAGCGTTGAGGAAGAAAAAAGAATTGAAAGACTAAATAAAAAATTTATTTATTTTAAGACCGAGAATCAATATTAAAATGAAATTCTATTATTACTCAAGAAAAGACGAAATTGTATTAATTAGAAAAAAAAAACAATAATAATAATGAAAAGATACTTTTAAAAAAAATAATAAATACATTTTATTATTATTATTGTGGGATCGTGGTGATACATTTAGATTCCAAGTTTATTTTCAATACCGTGGTGTTAGTATTGTGTACAATATTATAGAAAAAGTACCTCATTGACTTATATACTTAATTCACATGGATAAAATTGAATAGAATCATAATCATTAATTAATTTAAATTTATTACTTTAGAAAAATTTAAAGCTAAATTGTTTAGTTCAATGTTAAATCAAAACTTGTTAAGATAAAATCACAATTTAGTTCAACAATAATTTCTATTTGTTCTTTAAATTAAAATGACTCTAACACAAATATTGGGTTGATAAATTGAAAAATATTTTGTTAAAAATAAATTATCATGATGACTGCATTTTATTCCTTACTTTTTGTGACTAATTTCATTTTTAATCTGCCATTTTTCATTATTTTATCATCAGTGAATCAAAGGGGGCATCTGTTTTTTTGATTCCATTGTTTCAATCCTAACTCTCTTTAACATTTTCACTTTCCGCATGACAATTATGGCTTACCTTGACCATGACCATAACACGATAGACAAATGACATGTTTAGTGTCATTTATCTTTACCTTCTTTGAGACAGGTCGGCTTTCACTTTATTTGAGGTTGGACGCTTTCTTCTGTCTCAATGTCAACTCCTGACCTGACGGCTCAAAAAACCACAAAGAGGCAACATAGCACATGTACGATCAAGTAACTAGAGATTAACACAACTGACATGAAAATATTCTATAGAGCCTAAAATATGTAGAAAAATATAACATTAAATATGAAAAGACTAGCAAATATTGACTATACTGGAGACTAAAAAAAATGATAAGAAGGGGAATAAAGAGAGACAGATTGGTTGTAATTGAGAAGAAGAGAAAAAAATGAGAGAGAAGTAGACCAAAAAATCTATAGAGAAAAATAGTAGACGATGGGTTTTTGCTCCATGAATTTGGTCTTTGGACGTAAGTATATAAGTCTCTTGTTAATGTTTTTGGGAATAGAAAAAGGGCGAAGCGAGACGTTTCTTACTCTTCTGTCGCGACATCAGATCTTCCTTTGCCTACATGTTCTATCTTCATGCCGCCAAAAAATCCTTCTGTATCTTATAGGGACTCTCCAAAGGATATAGTGACTGGTTATATTGTGAGGGAAAAAAAATAATATTATGAATTTCATCTTTCCTCTTAGTCTTCTCGTCTCTGTCTATCTTTTTTCTCCCAGAGCTCTCTCTCTTACATACTTTTCAATGTTCAATGTCCATTGTTGGTCTTGGTGCCACACATCTTTTCCCATATTTTCATACTCTCAAGCCCTAGACTAAATCAATAAGGCTTCAACTATTTTTTTTCTCTTCTTCTTCTTCTTCTTCTTCAATCTTTTCTATCATGTTACATTTAGTTTGTAGTTAACTATAATATTCTTCAATTTAATTCTTTTTTTCCCCTACAGTTAAAAACCAACATGAATCATGTTACATACATGATTGTACCCGAAGACAGTCCCATGACTCGCAAATAATTGTTGTTTTTATAAATTAAATATTTATGTCATGATTTAAAATTAAAATATCAAGTTAAATATTTTAAAAAAATATTGTCCACAAAATGACTAGAGTGGCCCCTTAAGAAATGGAGAAAAAAGAAGGGATAGAGTTTTTGGAGTGATTACATAAGACATTAGGATGTTGTTGTGGTTGTTTGCGGTATTGTCTCCCTTGAGTCCCATGGGATGGGGAGAAATGTACACAAGAAAAATTACTCTTTTTCAACCTTAAAATGTCAAATTACAGCTTGTGTCTTGGGCCCCCATCTCAGAGAGCCTCCTTTTCGTCCACCTTCCAGACTCTCTTAAAGTCCATTGTCTCCTTTTCTCTTTCGTATGTATGTACAATATAGGAAAGTCCATATATTTCTGGAGTCTCCTTAAATTATTCCAAAAATCATTCCCACAAGTACCTTCACTCTTCAGTCTCTAGTCAAAATGATGACCATCAATGGTCAATTTTGTAATGTACGATTATCTTTTTTTTTGTTGAAAAATAATTAGCTGAACCCTCCCCCCTCTCGATCTATTACCGTAAGTTATTAGAGTTTTGAAAAAAAAATTATAAGGTCATTAGAAGAAATGGTCAGAATATATTAGAAGTCATTGACAGTGTATTAGGACAGTGTAATAATAATAATTTGAGGTCAATTCATCACGTGGTGAGACCATAGTGTCTCATTTTTAGTCTTGAAAAAAATAGAAGAAGAATAAGAAAGATGGGAGGAATTTTTGGTGAGCAAAATAATATTATTAGATATGAAATAAATGTAATGGTAAACATGTAATGTAATACAAAAAGCACAAGCAGACGAGGAGCCACACTGTTATGCTTGAACAAGAGAGAGAGAGAGTCAATTAAGGTTTTTTGGCAGAAAAGTCTCCAGGCAGGCGCCCATCAGCAATGATTTTATGTAGTAGTGTACGTACACAGTGAGATGGGCCATATGTAACTAGCCAGGAAGAAGAAAAAGAAGCGTCTATTCTATTCTCTCATCGTACCGTAAATCGTAGTAGTAATAGGAAGTTGTTGTTCACATTCGATATCTTTACTAGAGAGATACTACCTACTTACTTTACTTATATCCACACACAGAGAGAGGTAAAGAGAGGGAGACGGACGCCAGACAGATTCCGCTCAAGAATATGAGACAGGGCCCAGGAGTCTATGGCCATTGTACAAAAACCACAAAAATAATGGCTATGTTATACACGTCTACATGATGAGGGTGCATCTTTTTATGTGGTTATGTACAGATTTATCTATTAATATCTAATGAATATCTTAGCCGTAGTTTTTAAATTAATCACACACACACACATGCATAAAATTTTACGAGTTACATTAGTATAGACAGTCAACTGGAATTTAGTATAGTCTTGGTTTGTTTATTATTAATTTAATTAAAAAAGTTTGAAAAAACTTTTTTTTTGAGATGAAGCATTAGTTTGGACTGTGGAAATATTCAGGGAATCCTTCCAGCAACATTTTTTTTGTGTGTGGAGAAAATTTTCCCCCCAAAAAATAATTGGGGTTATGGTAGAACATAAATAAAATGCATAAATTTATGAGTCTCAAATTGTCTCTCAATCTTGATTCTAAGTTTCACTTAAATAAATTTTTTTGAACCTCTCTAAATATTATTTATGTGGTTTATCATGTAGAATTAAAATATATATGAAATTTATAGACAAGGAGAAATATTATGGATAGATTTTGAAGATACTCAATAATTTTGATGCCCATTTTCAACAAAGACTTGGTTTTTAGTTTTTTCTGATGGTATATTGTGTATTACTTTTAGCTATTCTTATCTCAGAGAGAGAGAGAGAGAAAAGGATAGGAGGATTGCGTGTGTTTTAGAAGAAGAAATGAAGACTGGTAGCCCCTTTTACTTAGGTATAACAAATATATATAATAAGATATTTATAATGGGTAGTGGTGGTGGTGGTTACGTAATACGGAGCCATTCATGACATGGACGTATAATAATAAGTAATAAATATAGATATAGTATAATAATATATTATAACAAGTTTTGTACACAGTAGCAGTCTCTGGGTCCATAACTTACGATTAGGAGGAGACTTTGAAGATGTCTGAAGATGAGTATTAAAAGTAAGAACAGTTAAAAGATATCTACCCTCAGTCAGTCTATATCCATTATTATATTTTATTATAGTTGACGACTGTCTACATAACATATGAGTACTTGTGTTGTATTTTGTACTCTCTCTCTCTTGGATGATGGAAGGGTCTAGAGACGAGTGGGGGTACTTAAAGGCCAGACTGTCCTTAGCTCCACAAAAAAAATAATTTCAGAAAGGAGGGAAGAGCAGACGCGTGACCAAGTTCCCGAGTCTCTTCTTCACTTCAAACTCCATCGTCAGTTAGAGAGTGCCAGTCTTCTTCTCAGGTTAGTTTTATTTCCTTGTCCACATTTATACTAAAGTTTCAAAATATTTTGTCCTCATTAAACACACTTTTATTTCACCTACTGCTATTATACCGGCTTTTTGAAAAATCTTTGAAATTTTTTATTTTAACCTACATATTTTCAGATTTCAAACTCGAGCTGGAATGTTTTAACAAGAAAAACTTGTCGGGATTTTCAACAAGTGTCTTAAATTGTAAACTATTAATTTTCATTTCAAGTTATATGTTAAGCAAAGTTCAAGTTTGTGAGAAAAAAACAACAAGTGTTCTATAACTGTCAGTTTTATACAATAATTGTATACAATATGTACTTATGTGAATGTGACATGAATATTTTTCATAGTGTAAATTTAGTTTGTGGATAAAAAAAGACACAGACAACAACGACAAACTTGTCCTCAAATGACAAATTTCATAAACAAGTTAAAAGTTCCAAGTGATTTTATATATTTATAAAAAAAAATATTTGGATTTCTGTTACTTACACAGTGAGTTATTTATATACAATCAATATTATAAATTTATGTACCTAAGTATATCGTGTTTATTGACTGTCCAAAGGAGTGGAATGATATTAGTTTGAAAGATCTTTGAATGAACCGTCTGTGTGGGTCTTTTCTTCCATGAAAATGTTTTTTTGCGACTTTTATATGTCATGTCATTCATTTTACAGAATCAAATGAACACCTTGGATTTCTCTCTTTGAATTTTTTTTTGCTGCCAGAAAATCTTGAAGAATGACGACGACGATGAGAGTGGCGACGTAAGATATTAAGTTTATTTTATATAATTGTATTTATGTAATGCATGTTGATAATGAGAGACAACAACCTCACGGTTTGTCAAACAAGGGTCATCCATATTTATAGACACTGGAATTCCATCCCCATCTGAAGACAATATTGAATCAAAGAATATATATGTAGTACATGTCCGCGTATATTGTACATGTTTTTTGAACTTTTTATCTCTAAATTCATGACATTATTTCGTCTTGTTGTTACTTTGAAAGAGAGAGAGAGAGAATGGCTCCAGGATTATTATTATGATGTTGTACTAAATTAAGATATTTTTATCTTTTTTTTAATTATCAGGATGGTGAAATCATGGAATTGGAGTCTTGATCAACTTGTATATTTGGATCTTGCATAGGAGACAAGAAGAAAAAAACTCTTGTATAAAAAAGTTTTAATTTTGTCAACTTTTTTTTTCAAAGTGCTAAAAATCATCATTCATTTAAGAAAAAAAAGGGAAGAAAATGACGATAACCATACTTGATAGTACCCATATGCTCAAGGAGACGAAGAAGAGTCAAAATGAAAAGCCTAATTGTGCTCCCTGTATAATTAAATTCAAGTGTAACCAGATTTGTTTACCAACGTTGACTACTACGACGACTACTACTCTCTACTAATTATTCGTCGTAATGAGATAGTGCTTTCAGAGTGATTTGTTTTTATGACTGTGTCTCCTCTACATGCTGACAAGAATCATGAAATTCAAAGTTAAATATCATCAAAAATCATAGTCGTGTCCGGGATTCTGGAGTGAGAGGACAGAGCAAGAGAGAGAGAGACAAGCTGAAAACTTGAATTATCAATACTAAAAGTAAAAATACATACATATATTTACATATAAGTACTTACATAGTCTTGTAATATCAATTAGTGGCATCGTCTCCCCCCTCCTCTGTCTCGTCAGAGTTAATTATGCTCATTTATGTATGTCAAAAAAAATGAAACCCAGACCAAAATCTGTAAAAATTGGTGACGTGACTTAACCAGAGGCTTTCATAATGAATACTTAATGTAATGTACATTACTGTTCTTCTTAATAATGTCAAGTATACAGAAAGGGTCGTGTATCTTTTTTTTTCCCTCCTCCTCCTTTCGTCTCTCTCCATCGCCATTCATTAGAATAATGAGCATTAGCCGGATGGGTAAAAAAGGAAGAAAAAATATATCTTACCTTGTACCTTGTAACACTATATGGTATTATTTTCCTTATAGATTTTTACTAGTTTTTTTTTTGGTACGTGAGACATGGAACGTATAACAAAATACACTGTCATTGACAAGCACAAGCCAAAGACGGCCACAAGTTTTTTTTGTTACTAGTGTACATATATTACTAACTTCTTGGTCTTTCCTTTACTTTAAATCCTAAAATGGTAAATTGATCTACATAACTCTTTGACCTGAGGCTCTTTGACCTGAGGCTCCAGTCCGGTACTCTTTGTCTCTTTCTTGTACGTACTCCTTTTTTATACTATTAATATACCCCCTTACAAATACATGAGTAGACCTTACAATTTTTTTTCTCAGTCTGTATAATAATGTTAACACATAAATATGTGTCTCGTCTTCCCATGTACAAAATGGTTAGGAGAATAGTCTAAAAGAAATTAAAAGGTTGGAGGAAGAGACACTACACAATGTGTAGTACACATTCTACAATATGTGTCTTGGTCACTTTTTTCCAGAGAAAAATAAATAACATACACAGAGTCTTATCCACTAGTAAAACACAATTTTCAAGGGAGTTTGTCTAATTATTACACACATGGTGAGAGACTCCAACTTATAAAATACATAATACACGTGACCTTCATACTCAATACTCATTTCATTAATGTATAAAATAGTATGCACAATCATGTCATGAGGTAAAATATGGACAATATTATTATGTCTTCATGATACTCTCGTCCAATTCTTTTTATAGACTTAAATAATATCCATTCATTGACAAGTTGTACATTATGAATTTAGAGTAGTGCATAGGACATTCTTTCTTGAGAGAGTTGAGGTTCCTTATTTTTCTTTTCTAAAAAGTATCCTCTTTTTATTTCCTTTTTTATATACAGTGAGATTGTATTGATTTCAGTTACAAGTAAAGATACGCATATTTCCATGTATCATATGTAATATTGTTATTATTATTGTTGTAAGTGGATCTACAATATTATATTCTATTTTTACTATAAATAGTTATTAACAACGCAATTTCATTCACATCAAGTAAAATTATTATGATTCTTTTTATTTTTATTGCAGGCTTCTAAATTCCTCCCATTGCAATTTTCTGGTCATCCCTTTGTGGTGTGTGTGTGTGTGTTGTAATCAGATCCAAAAAGAAAACTGTGTTGTGACGGACGGAGTTCTGATTCATTAAACTATTAATTTTGTCGTCGTTGGAAAAAAAAATCCAGGATGGTGCACTCATTGTTGAAAAGAATTTTGTCACTGGAGAAGACGATTAAAATTTTACATTCGTCCACTTCTATTGAAGACGGAGAGTCACAGGTGTGTATTTGTATATTTTCCTGTTCTTCTCTCTCTCTCTCTCAAAATAAATATTTTATTCATTCACACATTCTTCACTATTCAGTTCCCTCTCTTCAACTTGAGCTTATTTCCATTCATTCATTCCTTCTGTAGTTTGTACACTTAAATATAGTATATTTAACATTGTAATATGTAGCTGCCCTAGGTGCTTAATAATATTAGTCATTTTTTTCTATAATGTATAACTCGTACAAGATAGGAAATTTTGCAGCTGAGCGATACTAAGATTGTGTAAAATTTGACTATTTTTCTCGTTTGTTGTTCCTCCCCCTTGCCCTCTTGATATTTTTGTTATGAACACCAGGACTGTCTAACGGATATAATAATATTGTAATAATAATATTATTTTTCCGAGTCTTGGAATGAGAATAGAAATTCCACGTATAAAACTATTTGTGTCCCTCCTCAATATTATATATATCCTCAAACTGAATTACAATGCAAATTGTCAATTGGTTTCCTCACCGTTTCCTTCTAACTTGTTACTATTCTTTGTATGTTATAAACCTTAGGGGAGAATGAGAAAGACTGTCAAATACTGACACTGTATGTGTATGATATGTGCAAACTGGTGGTAGCTGGTTATATGACTCACAGGACTGTAGAAATAATAGTGATTAGATATTTTTGTAAGACGGGAATGTAGTTTATTATGCATGCATCATATTTTATAGTTTGGAAGAAAAGAATAAAATGTCAACCATTTTTTTCCTAAACTTTTTATGTGTAGGGCTGTAATGGTGTAAACAAAGGTGAAAGCTGTGATAGCTTCCACGTATTACAAAAAGTCCGAAATAATTTTGTATAGAAAAAAAACCTTTTACTGTGGCCACAACATGCTTTTTACTACCGAAATTAATTTTCTTGCTTTTTGGATGAATGTAAAATGTAAATATGTACTACAATTTAAAATGGAAACTTAAAATTTAATTGTCCTTGTCTCCTTTTCTTTTGTGATGACATGAAACAACATTTCAAAAATTTGTTTATTTTTCTATTCTCTCTCTGTATTTGTTTGTGGTCGGAAAACGATGAAAATAGCAAAAGATTCTCTCGTATTATAGTGGAATGTTTTTTTTGTGTGTTTGGCAAGTCTACTACTCTTGTTGACTCTGATGCTTTTAACCTTTTTTCTGTTTTTTTTATTACACAAACTAGATTCAGTTTCCTTTTTGTCTATATGTCTACTATACTGTACATACATGTATAAGTTGTGTGTGTGTGTATTACGCTATACACAAATTGTCTGCGACGAGGAGGAATGGCACCGGTTTGTCGGATGCCATGGCTTTTGACATTGTCGTTGCCCTCATTCCATGAATTGCATTATGTGTCTAGTACAGTGTAGGGAATATTTTAACAAACTGTGTGGGCGGATTTATGATTTTCTCAGTGTCATCCATGGCTCCACAAAATGTAGCAACTTAATATATTCTAAATGACTTTTCTTGTCTGTTATTTAACTAGATGGTAAAGGTGACGTCTGTGAAATTTACAAGAGCTGATGATGACCCACCCATTAAGAATAATTTTTCAAAGAATGGAACCACCACCGTCCTTCCTTCATCCTTTACAACCCGGTCAAATTGTGGGGACAGAAAGTGGATAACTTGTGTCATCCTCACTGTCATCCTTTTAGTGCTACTTGCCACCATTCTCCTAACTTTTTTTACCCCTTCAACATCATCCCATCAAAGTTATTTAAATTCAAGTAGTGACCAACACTACGGTGTACAGTTAAATAATGAGACTAGTGCAAATTTATCAAGTGACAGTAGTAGAATTACAATGGACAGTGTCACCATTCATAAAAAGGATGATGAGGTGACCAAGAGTAGACATAATAATTATGGTCGTCCGAATAGCAAAGGAACAAAATCTAAACAATTTGATTTAAAAACAGTCTCTCGACTCAGTTGGGAAATATTAAATAGAAAATCATCCACAGATACACCAAATAATGTTAAAAGTTCAAGTAATGATAGACGAATAATTAGTGAGACAAAAGGACTACAAGGATTAGAGACTGACTCACCCCCATCACAGCCACACGAGAGACTGGATGAAGGAGAAATAATTCTTCCATCAGTGATGGTTTTTACGTCGAGGGGCTCATCATCACGTGAAATAAATAATTTACGTAATGTACGACAACAAGGTGATAGTAAATCAAAGGCAAATTGTTGTCGAACTCAGAAATATACACAAACAGTGAGAGTGGATGGATGTGAACCATTGACAGTGGTCAATCGGATGTGTTTTGGACAGTGTGTGTCAGTATGGGTCCCAAGTTTATTTGCCTCTTTCCCCGTCTGTAAACCCTCAAGATCCACATGGAAAGCCGTCACCCTCACCTGTGGACCACAACGTGACAAGAAGAAACGAGTCAAGATTCAAAAAGTTAAACGATGCTCCTGTATGGAATTGAAATGAAAAAAACATTTATTTGAAACCCATTTAATGTGATATATTAATTTAAATTATTTTAAAATACTTTTTAAATCGTTTTAACTCTTGTCGCACCAATGTAATATTTATAATAAGTTATACATTAAATATAGTATGATTCCCGTTATTGATATTATTAAAGGTTTCTTTTTTGAAAATGAAAACTCTTCATCAAATTTTCAGTCAATCATTTGTTTCATTTTAGATTTTATTTCCAATGACCACATTCACAAATTAATGTTATTATATGTAATTGCATACATTTTAGGCAATCTAAAAAAACACGGTAAAAATAATTAACCAATTTATGCGTTTTCTTAATTTTACTGCGAGTTGTACAACAAATTAAGGGATAAGATCATGCACAGCATTGAAATATCTTGTAATAAATAATAAAACAACAATGGAAATTCTCTGCATAGAATTTAATTTATAACAAATATCAAAACTTTTCCTGCTTACTTAAGTAGGTACATAAGTACATACATACAAATATGGCAAGGAGTAGTACTATTTTATCCTACAATTATAAACTCTATGTAATAGCTTCACCAGGAATCTACAATCATTAACCAAACGAAATATGTACAAATTACATACACAATTTCTCTTGTGTAGTTTATTTCTTCATCTATTTTGACACTGTGAACAAAATCATTAATGACGATCATATCCCTTTTCTTATAAATTGAGCACTATAATTATCATAGTATTCATTTATTTCAACTTTTCTTTGCTCTATAAATGGCAACTGGTTCATAAAAACTGATGTCTTATTCCGTTGATTTTATAATTCCTTATCCTTTGAATTCCTTTGGTACCTAATTTATTTGTCAAATCAAATCAAAAACATAGAATCATAAAAATCAGACGTACCAGCGTTTTCCTTGAATATGCAAATACTTAATGTAAAAAGTCCATCCCGTCAGTAGCAACAAGATAAAATTTATTTTTAATTGAAACCTAGACTGCTTAGCGGTCATGACAGAGGTGATTAATTCTGCACACTTTGTGTGATATCGTAGTTACATTTGTAAATTTCCAAGCCACATCATTCTTCTACTGTTGTCTTATTACAATTCCTTCTCCCCAAAATACTACAAAAATTGACTAATTAATTGATTTGTGTTCATTATATTTTTTCATCATATAAATAATAAATATATAAATCATGGCCCATCAGCTGTATAAGCTGTAGCCAAAAATAGTGTTCTAAAAATTCATAAATTCTAATATGAAGTAGTAAGTAATATCTTTGTTATTGTTACAATCCAACTAGTTCTCAATTCAAGGTATACCTATCACAGAATAAAAGATGTCCATTTTGCACTTATCGTTAGGTTACTATAATTTTACTACTACTCGTACATTTTTACTTACTTTACTAATATTAATACAATCATTAATAAATGTTCCGTAATTAAAAGGCAATCTATTTGAAACTGATTTCCCATCATCATCCACTATCTACACAAACATTCTTGTAAAAAATATTTTGTTGCAGTATGACGCAACGTGTTTTTTATAAAATAAAAAAATTGAACGGGATTTTGCAAACTTGTGAGAAAAAATTTACATTAAGAAACTTGATGCTGACTTTTAAATCGCTTCCGCGTTTCCCTTTCTCATTACAAAAACAACAACAAGAGAGACTTTTTGACGTAGAAAGTGTCTCATATAGTACTTATCTATAAATAAATAAATTCATTAGCAGAGGATTAAACACTAGAAATTATTCAGAAATCACAGAATTAAACAGAAGAACAGAAATTCTTTAGTCTCCGGTAGCAGGTTTCAATTGCCAAATAACATTCTTCACTTATCTATATAAAAAAAACAATATCATACATGAAAATGAAATATATTCACCACAATAAATAATCTTACAAAAATAATACTTACCCGGCCAAAGTTGAGAAAGCCATGTGGTAATGAATTCAGGACATCGAGTGTCGTGGGAACACCTACAGCCTTCAATCGTTTTGCAAATTCCACACAGTCATCCATACAAGGATCAAATACGGTTGTCTACAAAAGAAATAAAACAAGGAAACGGTTTTTTTATTTTAAATAATTCATAGAAATTTTGTAGAGTTTTGCATTAATTTAATATCCGTTATTATTAATATTATATAATATTAATAATGACGGATACGATCAAAATGACAACCAAGAGGACGAGTCCAAAAGTTAAAATAAAAGATAGCAATTATTCGATTCAAATGCTAAAGGTCAAACAATTATTCAAATTATCTGCTTGTTTATTTACGTTGGTAGAGAACTTCCTCTTGCCTTTTGATCGACTTTATCTTATCATGTACATAATATACACACACGAGTGGACAGATTATCCACGTTCTCAATGATGAATACTTTACTACTATAATTCTGTATCAACGTTTTGGTAATATGTACTTACGATTACGGACGTTGGTGGAAATTGCCGCAGTAGTGCATCCGGAGAAATTAAAGGGCTCAAGCTAAGAAATAGAAAAGGGAAACAACAAATTTAGTTGTTGGACAAAATCAAAATCCCAAAAAAAGTCTCAACAATAAAATCAGCTTACTGCCAATCATCGGTCGGTGAGTTGACCCCTTCAACTTCATCTAGCCCAGTAAGAATGGTAAATTTGCGGCTACAAAGACTCTCTGCATCTAAAAATTGTAAACAGAGAATAATTATGAGTTCATGCGTCTTCAAGAAACAATTCTGATTTGAAGAGACTAATTTATTGGTTAATGTCTTTTTGTAATTTAAAATTTAAGTATAAAATTACTGTTCAATTCGGGCTCCCAAGGTCCTTCTACAAAACTTCCTGAAAAAAGCAGACCACCGATAACATTAAATTTTAATTTAATTTATTTTCGTTTACTACGTATTGTGACAATTTACTAAATTGAATTTAGTAATATACCTGGAACATCAGCCACAGATGGGTCAAAGGTTTTCCCCAAGTAGGCTGTTAAAGAACAGTAATAAATTATATAAACACGAGCCATAAAATGTATACATATTGTAGTCACCGAATCAATAAAGTACATTCTCATTTTAAAGAGTTGTCATTCAGAATTCATACCTTTAAGACAAGCAGCTAATGCAGGATAAGGTAATAATGGATCGGCTAGACTTAGGAGACGTGCAGGAGAAATTGCTGTTTCTAATAATTGAGGAGTATAGACAATAAGTAATCCGTCTGGAATTCTAACTCCAAGTTCTATACAGAGTAGAGTCACTCCAGTCAACATTAGTCCTCCAGCAGAATCACCTAAATTATTTTAAATTATTATACCTTCAAGAATGTTGAGTTTGTCGAGAAAAAAAAGAAGAAATTACCTGCAAAGACAATTTTCTCGGCAGTGCTACCAAGTAAATGAGCATTTTCAAGGCACCAAAGATATGCATAGAAAACTTCGTGTAAGGCTCTAGGGTAGGGTGCCTCAGGAGCTAATGAATAGTCGACAGAAACAATTGGAGCGCCAACACCTGAATAACGTGCACAAATATGAATAAACATGAAACAATTCTAAAGGTATAAGGTACTAAAATTTTAGTAAATATATTACAAACCTCTTGCCCATGATTTTAAGTAAATTAAATGGGTATTAGAACTTTGAGCAACGAATCCACCACCGTGGCAATGAAAAATCAGAGTCTTCGACAAGGCTGCTGTCGGTCCGTCTCCAGAACAAACAGAGCCAACACGAACTTTGTGTGACACGAGACGTAGCTTTACAAAAACAAATTGGTTAAAAAATCATTAGATCTATATTTCATGAATGTATTGTATGCATGTTATAATATGAATAAAACAAATGCGAAATTCTAACCATGACTGGTTTAATTCCAAGATATTCACTGGGAGGCAGAATTGTCAATGTTTTATTTGATTTTGTTTGTACAGTCAATCTGGTTGGTGGAATTGATATTTCTAAATTGGACTCCACAGGTTCTCCCACACAATTAAAAAGAATTCTGACAAGACCTTTAAAAAAATTATACAATAACTTATTTACCAATCATTGGGCAACATATCGGGATAAACACGAGGTTTTAAATAATTATGCATACCATTTTCTGGTAAAAGCCAAAAAGATTTGAAAAAGTCTAGGGGGTCCTCTTGAATGACTCTAAATAATTTGGAAACCGAATTACACAAATGCATTCATAGGTATTTGAAATGTGTACACACATATTATTTGTATGCAACTATACCTCGCTAATCGTTCTGCTCTAATACTTGGATTTCTCGAATAGTGCACAACTATGAAAAAAAATCAAGGTGAGCAATTAATACACGTATCATTATTACATAACTAAAAGAATATGACAAACATAATTCTACAACATTGCAACACAAAAATCGTAAACTTATTCTTTTTAGACTTACAAGACTTGGATGATACAATAGAATATTTTAGCATGTTTTCTGTCTTGTAAACTTCTGAAAAGGCCCCCATAAGGGTAGATACAAATCTTAGAGGTGCTCTTACAGACTTGCAAAACTGAAAATAAGAAAGTATTTCATTTAAAAAATTGCATTTATTTGTCAAGGGCTCTAATAATGCGACAACATGTTTTGAGGTTTACCTGAAATCCAAGTAAGCGACCATGAAATCCTACCAAGTTTACACGCTCCTTTGACATGGACAATAACCGGGCAAGAGACTTTTGAGACGACGTGAATAAAGAGTCACTTGAAGACGACTCCACAAAGTCAACCTTTTTTAATTCCATAAAAAGTTTGAATGAACCCTTCCGTTATATTGATAAGCACTCAAAGAAAAATATTCAAGAAATATTACCAAACAATCCATGATCACCAATAAGACTCGAAAATTTCGGCTCCAGTCAAGCAACTTCCTGTCCACGTTTGTAAATTTAAAGAACTTGATTAATATTTTTATATTCATATTGACTTAAATGGAAAGTCATGATCATTTCATTAGTGTCAAATCAAAAGAACACAACAAATCTTACTCGGCAAGATCGGGATGCGTCTGAGGACTATAAATTCGACTATTGTCATTAATTTCGCTGACCAAATAAAGACATTTTGTGACTCCACAGCGAGCAACCCTGTAAGTATAACACGATTTTTATATATCAACATGAAAAATTCATCATATTAGATCAATGAAGCATTCAGTTCATAGGAGTTGGAGACAAATGGAAACTGAGTTATAAAAAGATATATTGTAGTTTTCATCAATTAAAAAGTTGAATAGTAAAGTAAACAAATAATATACCAGATAAATGTACGGTAGCCATTTGCTTGAACCAATTCATCGAAATCGTACCGAGACAAATGTGGAGTTAATTTGTCTACAAATCTGTAAGAAAAACATGTTGCATACAATGATATAATATTACATACATGTAATATAACAAGAGTCTTTAATTATAATTGTTCATTGATTTCACAGGGTTTCTTCTAGTAAATCCTCATCAATAAGTACAACAAAGTTGTTAAAGTAAGAGCAAATCAAAATAGTGTGCTTACAAGCGAAGTCCTTCAACCGATTCTGAACACTCATCCAATAATTTGGCCGTTACGAGTTCATTCCTATTCATTTACCAGGAAAAACAAAGAATATTTTGTTGCATTAAATCCATGACTTGTGATACAAGGTCAACGTTATACGCTATATAAAAATAGAGGATAAAGTAATAATATTTAAAAATTGCAGATAAAGTTTATCACTTAAAAATGATTACACACACTCCTTTCATTGTATCTTCAAAAGTCAATTACATTGACCATTTTAGTTTAAAACAAAACACGTGGATTCTTATACCCTAGATACACGAGAATTTTTGGCCACAGCTAACCAAGGGTTATTTGTCCATAGCTTTCTTTTCCTTGTGTACACTCGGCTTTATTATGGCCAAAGCAATAAAACTCAAGGGTCGGTCTGGCCGCGCTAGCTACCCAAAATTTCGATAGCCAGCCCTTGACCACAGCTAATCATTTCCATGTATATGCATTTATCATTGTTAAAAACTCCAAAATTCTTCTGAACACTTAAATCGTAAGAA
>JAQIVZ010000278.1:0-83059 GCA_034700945.1 Arrhopalites spinosus
AAAAATTCAACATTACTTTTAAATTTTTTTGCAACATTAAATTTCATTTTTGTTGCAACATTAAGTTTGATTTTAGTTGCAACATTAAGGCAACATTTCGAACAACATTAGGTTTCTGATTTTTCACAAAATCATTTCAACAATACGTAATGTTGCACTAACGCTATGAAAACGTTACATTTGTGATGTTTTTTTTATTGTTTTTTCGGTTGCTGTGCATGTACATAATTCATCTTAAATAAATTTTAACTTGTAAAAGAGACTAAAAGTTCAAAAAGTTCAAATTATGCCATTTTTGTAAATAAATACCGCTTAGTTTTTTTTAGTATTCTGAGCATATCATTATCATAGATAGCTAGCAGCAAAACAAATATTATCAAAATTATACCCAATCAACAAATACTATATTTTTTACTGATATGTTAAAATGATCAGTATACTTTCCCCATCTAAAATATCAAGTCAATTAGTCTAAAATGTAAAGAAAACAAACCATCAATTCTAAAATTTGATACACAAATATTCAATATTTTTAGTTGGTTGTTTTTAAATTGTCAAAACAATGATAAAAACTTGCCTGTTATTTATACTCTAATAAAGTAGGACAAAAAGAGAGAAAAAAATCAAGTGAAAGTAGGGAGACACTGACAGGGGTTGTTTTTTTTGTTCACATTGAACCCAAAATTTTTTCTTCTCTCGTTGGCCTCCTCAGTAAAAAATCACAGCCTTAGTATTAACCTAGTAAACGGATACCAAAAGAAATAGAGAAAGTGTTAAGCTAACGTATAATCCCCCCCCTCTAGCCTAAATATACTACTTCCTTTCCCATAGACAGGGAGGGAGAGAGAGAGACTCAAGTTTTTTTGGGGGAAAGTTAGAAAAAAAAGAAGACGGAGAAAGTTAACGTAAGAAAATAGATATTCTCCAGTTTTTGGCCCAGTTGGTGATATGATGGTGGTTTTTGCGTGGGTGTCTGGACGATTTCCACGTCACAGTTGAAGTCGTCGTCGTCATAATATAACATGGAGTAGTAGTGGAGAAAGTAGAAAGAAAGTGCATAGAAATATTATGTAACTACAAGACATTTAACGGTGGGGGAGGGAAAGAAAATTTCTCCCCCTATTCATATTTTTGGGGTTCTTTTTCTACAACATTGGACTCATAGTCATAGTCAGCGGGTAGTTTGTTGTAGTGGGCTCCTCTTTCTTGGTCGTCATCTCCTTTTGAGGTTGAGGAAGGGGCACAAAAAATTGGTATGTATGTGCCATGTATAAGAGTACCTAAATGTTTGTACAAGTTTTACAGCAAAAAGGAAAGCCTCTCTCTCCCTTTTGCTCACGTCATATTAGCCAAGGACCAATGCCGTCTATGTAACATGGGAATGGTGTTGAGACTTTCTCCCGTCTTTCCTTTTCTCCTATAAATGGGCATGGGGTATGGGGTTTGAGTGTCAGTAGTCAAAGTTCCAGCTGTAGCTTCAACATTAACAAAGCAACACACAAAATCTTGTTCTCTCTCTCTCTCTGTCTGTCTCACTTCACCTCTCTTTTTTGTCTTTGTTCCACAAACTGAAAGAATAAATCAAGTCTCATCTTGTCACTAGGCAGAGATTTTACTCAAAATAAAATTTAATCAACAAAAAAAAACAATCCTCAGATTTACTCAGTGGAGGTTTTAAAAAAATACCACAATCACTAATAAAAAAATACGGGAGTTTTAAACAAGAGAAAAAATAACAATACTTTATTGTTATTCTATTGTCTGAAAATAAAAAGGAGGTCAATTTGAAAGAAGAAAGGTCAAAGATTTTGAGAGAGAAACATTTTTATTGTCAGACAAGACAAATTCATTTACTCTCCATTGAACATTTTAACTACTTGAAAGAGAGACAAGAAGAGAAGGAAATAATCGGAGTATCTTTACGAGACGTTTGACGGACTTTATCCTTGTTGAATCTTTGTCTACAACAGTTTTTCTTCTCTTTATTCTACAAGACTAGTCTTCATCTTCTTTTGGTAAGTCAAGCTATTTTTTTTGTAGTCTTAATGTAAGTTTCGATATAAAAAGACTTGTCTCTTTATGGGCAACAAATGGAGACAGACATGTTAAATTAATTAGCCTCAATTTTTTTTACATCATTTTCTAACTAATATCTAAACATCTTCTCCATGTCTTTTGTCCTTTCTCTTCCTTCATTGAATCCCACTTCTGTCATTTGTCCATGGACATTTGACCTTTGAGATTCAAGACTACAATTAAGTTATATATACATTATACATTCAAAAAAATATTATTTCCATTTGTCACGCTTTAATACATGGGACATGTCATACTTACATACTGACAAGTGCGTTCTGGAGATGGAAAATTGTAAAGTTTGTAAGAAAAACTTTTTACTTTCTCCTTCTCGACGCCCTCACGCATATGGCATAACCACCCCATCATGGTCTCAGTGTGACTCATCTTTGAGTGACCCATTGATTAAAGGGAGTGTGACAGGCAACTCATTTTTTCTCAAAAAATTGTAGACCATTTGGCGAGATACTCTCTCTCAAATTCTCTGGACGATGAAAAAATTTCATCTCACCTCCCTCGCACCCTCATCACATGAAAAAATTGGAGAGAGAGGAAGAGCATGAAATTTTTTAAATTCTTGTCATCTTCTAATGGATAGTCAGATTGTAAGGACACGAGCATCAGTTAGAAAAAAAATAGTCAGTTAGGAGAAACTCAGGTTAATTTAGTTTTTTTGGCTCTACTCGTATCTGTACTACGACCATGTTGAAATTTAATGTATTTTTCTCTCTCTCTTATTTTTATTGAAACATTCAAATATTACATCTCAGTCTCCTTTGGTTTGAATTTGAATTTCTTGTCAACTTCAAAGTACATTTTAACATTGCATTGCTCAATTTTAGAGAGATTGTAAACTCTTTCAGGTTTTTTTTCACCCTGGTGATGAACCATGCATGTGTAACATGTACATGTGACATACCATGTGACATGCCAGTAGTCAGTAGAAACATGACCCATTGCCTTAGTAGACTCTGCATAAAAAATCAAAGAGAATTTTTAATTTTACGCCATGCATCTCTTTCACTATACACACAGAAAAGCATCCTCTCTATTTTTATTAGACGAGAGAGAGAGAGAGAGAAGGGACTAAAAATAATTATACTTACGGGGAAAAAAGTCGGTTAGTTTTTATTCCACAATGAAAAATTATATTAAAAAAAATTACATTTTATATTTTTTATATAAAATTGTACAAATTTATGGCACACGAGCATATATTTGTACAAATATAAATTAAAATTCAACTTGTGATTCCTCTGAAATTGACATAGTTAAAATACGACGTAGAAATTATTTTGAATGATAATTCTCCATAAAATTGTACACTAGAGAATGAAAAGTGAGTCAAGTTTAAAGTCTCAAGTCCCAAATTCCCCTCCTGCAATTTCAATGACCAATGAAACGTTTTGTGGTTTGTTGATTATGTACATGGACAATGTCTTGAATATTTAAATGATTGAAATTGTATAGAAGGAATAGTTTATGTAAATAAATGTATATTTTAATATTGTTCTGTTAAATTGAAACATTGCCCACCATCAATTGAAGGGGTATGGGCTAACTACGAAGTGGAAAATTCTCCTTAAATTTTGTACACAGAGCACGAAACTTGACTCATTTTCGTCAAGCCCCCCTCCTCTCTCTACTCATAGAACAAGTCTTATAGACTCGAGGGGGATTTGACTATTGACAGTGATTTAATTAATTCAATTTGACTAAATTGGTTCATATAAAATTCTTGCATGTTGTATTTGCATACATATAATACAAAAAACGGAATAAAATTTATCTGAGTTATCCCCGTTAACAAAAACTATTTTTAAAATGGTCCAATTGATGTTTCAAGTTAAGTCAAGTATAGCTAATTGATGGTATACAACTCAATTAAACTAAATATTTTAACTAGAATCGTCTCTAAATAGCACTATCTGTACAAGTAACTATTCAATTTTGGTTATTTGGAGAGACTATCAAAGTTGAGGATTATATCACAACTCTCTCAGTTTAGTTGGATTCGAGTTGTACAGGTAAACAATTATATTGGTCACGTGGACTAAATAGTAGTCAATTAAATGTCATGTTGTGAAGAATCAATAAGGGAAACAATCAAATCAATAAATGTCAGAATTAATTGTGCATTTTTATTCATTTTATGTCTAGATACACTGTAATTATAGGTATACTGATACTACACATAAAAATTTATGAAAAAACTTGCAAGTAACAATCAGATAAATTTACATGAAGAATTAAATTAAAAATACTTAAAAAACTGGGACAGAGTATTTTTAGCGTGAAAAAGTACCGCATTTTTCACTAATTAAAGAGGATGAAAGGGAAAGACAAGTAGGGGAAAGTTGCAGTTTATTTTTTTTGGAAAAAGCAGAGAAATTTAACATTCAACAGGCAATTAAAAATTAGATACCTGATATTTGTAAAGAGTACAAAATTTATTATTCCCTCTCTCTCTCTCTCTCATCACATTCTTTAATTTCTCGTTCCGTGTAACTTGTTATCAATTTGGTAGTACGATTATTTCTGTAAAATGCACAATTTTTAGACGCTCTCTAAAATTTTGATTTCATTCAGTCTCTGTCTAATTTTCACTCTCCAACAGAAAAAAAAAGTTTTTCATTATTTTTTCAACCTAGATAACTCAGTTTATTTCCATACTTTTTTTTCATATGACGAATCTTGTCATATCAAATTTATACTTTTGAGTTTCCAATATGAAACAAGATTTTAGTCAAGGCCAATTAAGTAGGAGATGGGAGGATTCGTAAATAAAATTATAATAAAAATATTATGCTTGTTTACATTTTCTTTAAAAAAGAAATTTTATTAAGTAAGATATTTTTCTTTTCTCAAAAAAAGCAAACAGCATGAAAATTACAATGTAATATTTTACATGGAGGAGAAAGCCAAAAAAGAATTAGACTAATAAATTTAAAACCATTTGAGACACTAACGTTGTAATGGTTGTCAGTGAAAACTGAATATTTTTTTGTGAGGGGGTAGATACTTGTACAATGTAAGATTGAGCTCCTCAAAACTTGACAAAAAGATTTTGCCTCTGAGCCACCACACATAAAATAAAATATACAATGATGAGATTTGGAGAGAGGACCCTTAGGAAGCAGAGAGAGAGAGAGAAGAATTTTGGAGACATTTTAAATATTAATGTACAGATATGAGACGCCATGAAGGAGAGACAAGTAGAATGATTGGATTTTGTTGTTTGGTAGACAAGACAAAATTTCATTTCACCATGACTCTAATATAATCATGGAGAAAGTCAGAGAGAAAGTCTTAGACAAAGACTGTAGTCTTTTTTCTTAATAAATTTTCCGGTTTTGTTTTGTCCGTTTAACAACCACATGGTTGTTCAATGTGAAACAAAAAAAAGAAAAAATGGCTCAAAAGAAAAAACATTTTTGTATAGAATTTAAATGGGAGAAAACCAATGTTAAATTTTTTCAAGTAAACTAATTGTAAAGGCTTAAAATATTTATCTTCTGCTTCAAGTTTTTGAGCAAACTCCCACCATTTTGTACCGAAAGAGTATAATAATTTTATTTTTTAAACAAAATCAATATTTATCTCTCTTTTGGGCTTGTTCAGTTAAAATCCACGTAGACCATTTTAATAGTATTTTATTAGAGTCAAAGTTGTACAAAATTCAATCAGTCTATAATTAAAATGTTTTTGTTTTTAAATTTTAATTAAAGACAAGAACAATAAATAATATTATTAGGTATAAAAGACGTTTCTTTTTTTGGTGAGAATCATGTTTTTACAATTTAACACAAAAATAAAAATATTCCTCATATTTCATGAAAGGCTTATGATTATTCAATGAATATTTAAAATGGTTTTTTACAATTATTGACATGTCTATTCCTCATGGCTCCGACGATTATCTTGTCATGGACATTCCTTCACGTGTTAGCAGAATGAAAGTTATGTGACCATGAAGAAAAATAATATTTGAAAATAAAAAAAAAATATATTTTCTCAAAATTCACTTTTCTATTGTGTCTCAATGTTACAATAGAGAATAAAATGGTAAATAGTTTTTGTTATGTGATGATGGCCCCTCCACTAAGTCAAGTCAATGTCCACGCTTGTGACTGTTCCTTGTCATCTTACAATTTTCCAAGTTTTTCATTTGACAGTCACATGAAA
Organism: Arrhopalites spinosus; assembly: GCA_034700945.1. NCBI lineage: Eukaryota > Metazoa > Arthropoda > Collembola > Symphypleona > Arrhopalitidae > Arrhopalites > Arrhopalites spinosus. The sequence continues at coordinate 6,262 of JAQIVZ010000278.1, forward strand.
TACATTTCAATTCTAAATCCCACACTACAAACTCTCCACTCTCAATGACGAATTGATTATTTAAAATGTTTATAAGGATTGGAATTGATGACACAGTCATTCCTTACAATTTTAAAGGGTCTAGAAAAACCTTGAGTTAAATATTTTTACACATTTTTTTCTGACGTTTGACACTTTTTTGCAATCCCAACTAAAAGCTTGCCGATTCACTTTCAATGAAAATCTGTCACTTCTGTCTAAAATTTTTTTTATTGTGATTATCCAGTTCTCCTGTCAATCTCATGAATGAACCAATTAATGTCTGTAGTAGTGCATCATTTTAAATAAACAATTTTTTTGTACACGCCATAATAATTAAATAACATGGAGATAAATGAAAATAAGATAAAGATGTATAAATATTACACAAATTGTAGTTGAGAGAACATTATGGATTTTTTTTGTCCAGGGACACAAAATTATGTCACAGTGGAGTAAACACAAGGGGGCTCAAAATAAATTTACAGGATAATAATCATCATCAGTGACTACACCACGACAGGTTTTAATTGGCCTCTTACGTTAGCATTCATTTAAAAAATAATGTGGACAAAGAAGAGATATTTTAGTAGTGTGCATTTCAAAAAAGATTGCATGATTTCACAAAAATGTTTATGTCATAATGATGCAGATTACATAACCACAGACAATTATTTTTTTTATTTAACAGAGAGATTTATCTTGGTGTTCATAATTGCAGAAACTTGTTCTTGCTAAATATGTTAAACTATTTTTTTCTTAAAAGTCTCTCAACTTTCTTTGTTGTACGAGTATCTGTAAACAAGCTAAAAGAAAGGAAGTTTTTTGAAGATACAAGATTCTTGTAAAAAAATATTCATCATTCAGAAATGAAATAAAAGAAGGCGGAAACAAGTTTTTTGAATTTTTTTCCATATTTCTCATTTTCAAGGGTATGACATGGTGTTGAAATTTTTCCAAAAATAAAAGGGTCAAAATAATGGAAAATTTACACGAGGATACTATTCGCCATGATTTTAATACATGTAAGTATGTACATACATACAGAGGTAGTACATGTAAAAACATGCATGAAAGCTTTTCCTCGTGTATGTATCACTATGTGTAAAATCTGTGATCCGATTTTATAAAAAGAAAAAGTGCATCGTGTATAAAAAATATATGACAAATATTTACTTTTCTCTTCCTACTTTCTCTCTTATGATTTATAGCCTTATAGACACTCTCTGGATAATAAATTGAAATAATATTTGAGCTTTTAGAACCAAGCTTCAAGTTTCAATGTCAAATCCAATTCTTTTCACCCAAAAAAAACATATTTTCACATTTTTCAAGTAAAATCTTCAGGACCAAAGACTCCAAACCAAAATGGTGGACAAAAAAAATATTTTAAATTGTTAGAAATGAAAGCTTCTACAAAAATAAAACTAATGACAATTTGTAGACAAATATTTTCTTGTCTGTGTACTAGTTAATTTGTCTTTAATTTAATACAGTTTATATCTGTGCATATGCAAATGACTGTCACTAAAACTAAAAATTCATTTTCTCCTTGTCAATTAAAATGAGAATTTAAATTAGTCATGCATAATTATTGTCAAAAATTTTGTTAATTTTATTTACAAAAAGAAATTCTTAACAAGAAAATAAGATTTAGAGAAAGAGAGAACGAGGAGGAGACGTGATGCTGTGAAAATTATGTCTAGCTCCCTCTCCCCTTCTTTTACATGGTCATATTTTGAGAGCTGGAACAAATAAAAATAGTTTTTTTATACTCAACTTGTAAACCACTTTTGCTGTCATCATCCCAAAGTTTAGTAAAATTATATTTTACAACGAGAGTACAAAAGTACTTAAACAAACTCATTTTAGGATTATGATGACATGCATGATCATGCAAAACTTTTCTCTTTCTCTTTTATTCAGTTTTTGTCAATGAGTTTACATTTTATATCGTTCAAAATGCACAAATTTATTTTCTCTCTCTCTCTCCCAACTAGTAAACTACTTGAAGTTTTGGTAAAATATTGCAAATATTTTTTTTCTTGAATTAGATTTACAACCTCCCAAAAAAAGTAGGGAGAAGGGCAAGTCTAGGACACAACATTGAAAGTAGGATAAAATAGAAGCAGGAGGTTTCTGTTTGACGTAATTTAAGTTTTTTTTGTATGTATGTATATATTATATTTCCATTGTTTTTTTATCATGTAAATTCATGCTGTCTTGTATTTACACGAGACAGTATAAATTTATTGTCAAAAAATTATTCCGACTCTGATTTTTTTTTCATTGTAAAAATATTTCCTACTGTACATACATAATACAGATAACTTTCTCTTGAGACTGTAGAAACGTGGAATGAATTACATTTTAGAGATGATTTAATTAATAAAAAAATTATTTTAGTTGAAAATATGCAACAATATTTCTTCTCCTCCTCCAAAGACACTCAATTTAATTCTTCTTTCGTCGTTACAAATATGCAAACTATGTACATAGTACAGTGCAATGTTTATCAAATTAGAAAAAAACAAGAGTCGTCATAAATCAAAATAAGGAATAAGGGAATTGCCAAATAATAAAAAAATGGGCGGATACTTTCCCTCCAAGAGAGAGAGAGAGAGAGAGAAGGACAAACATTTGAGAATGAGAAAATAAAAAAATGAATGTATAAAAAGTATAAAAAGAAAGAGGGGGGTGCATTAGAATTCATCCTCTGTGAAAATAAACAAAAAAAGAGAAGGACTATTTACTATTTAGCTACTAGGATAGATAATCTGAGAATCTAAAAAATCTTTCTGGGTGAGGGGAGAGGGGGTTCTATTGTACACAATAAAGAGAGTTTTGGTTTTGAACATTTTTTTTCCAGAGAGTAAGCAAAGTCACGAGGTCCATCAAGTTCCTTATTTTTGTATGAAGAAGAAGAAGAGAAATTTTTTTGTGTGTTGAAGATGAAAGTGGAGAGACCATAGGGCCCCATAAATCCCAGTGTCGGAATCCTTTTAGTCTCCATTCTTATGGGCCATCTTTTTCTTGACAGAGAACTTACAGTCAACAACTCGATCCTTGTATAGTTACACTATGTGTCCTATTATATTTTTATAAAAATTTCTATGGAGGTTATTAGTTCACTCTTACAAGGAAACGAGCACAGTTAATGGCCCCAGTTTGAACACATTTCTCTCATCTTCTTCACAGCTTTAAACGACGAGAGAGAGAGAGATGAGTGATCAAAGCACTGACTTAATGTTAATATTATGAGAAACAAGGGCATCAAGAACTTGAACCCTCAAAGTAACCCCTCTTCAATTTTTTATACAAAGAATATTTAACTCTCTTTATTTACAGTCTACCATTTTAGCTTTTTTTAGTGTCTCCATTTTTACACTGTACAAGCCTGTAATATTTTGGGGGTACAGTCAAAATGTGTACCAATCAAAGTCAACGATTAGTACACAGACAACGAGCGTATGAAATTTTACAGAGAGTTGAGAGTTCATTCAACAACTAAAAGAAAATTTAGTGAAATTGCATGCCAAAAATAAACCCTCTCTCTTTCAAAAAAACAATGAAAGTTGGATCGATGTAAGATTCTAGAAAAAGTTTCTGGGTCATGTAAACAATTTACTCTATGGCCTTTACATTGGTATTGTGTGTCACTTTGAATGGTGAGGTCACTTTACATGTCCTAACAGTTTGAATCTTTTTTTTTTCATATAAAATTTTCTTGTTCCATAATTTCTTTGATATCTCTACTACTATTTTGGGTTGTCAGCGGAAATAGAGAAAAAAAATAAAAGAATTAATTTAACTGCAGGGACAATTTCTTGCCCTTTGTATAAAATTAAGTTAAAAAAAATATTTATATTGTCTAGCAACAATTTATGAGACTCTGTAAAGAAACACAGATACAGTCTCATTTTAGTTAGTCTTGTATTTGTTAACTAAAAAGAATTCAAGTTTGTCTTACTTTTTTCTATTGCAGTCAACACAGAGAAAAAAACTTCTCTTGTCTATGCCAATAATATGCAATGCCCAAGTAATAAGAAAATTGCAATCTCTCTCTCTCTCTCACTAACGATAAGAATTGTTACTCGTTTATTCAATTGGATTAATGTTGGTTGACTCTTTGCCAAAAAACGACTTGTCTCTCTTGGTCTTGTTCTGGACTCTGTTTTTCTCCAGAAATCTTATGGAACTCTCTCTCTCTCTCTCTCTCTCTCTCTCTCTCTCTCTCTCTCTCTCTCATATGCTGCCCAAAATTTTCGGGGGGATGACTCGTGTCATTCCCTTGTCCTCTCTGTGTTACGCCTTCTCTCTGACTCTGATTACATGGAGAAAGCCAAAGGGGCTGAAAGGAAGCGAGGGAAGATATTTTAGCTATCTCAGATTTCTTTTTATACTTGACATTTGTCTTAATTCACCAAAGAAAAAGTGTACTATGCTATACTCGTATACATATGGTGACGTACTTTTATAGATACTTCCTCTCCTTTTATTTTTTAATGTTAAAATACCCGTGACTAAAAAGGAAGAGAGTTTTTTTTGGAAAAAAGAATTTATTTTTTCTTGTACACACACTCTCTCTCTCTCTTTAGAGTCTACACCCTGTGGTCAATATCCATTTAAAGTTTTACCCAAAAGAAAAACTTTTACGTTTACAAAAGTACCCCCATGTCATGTTTTTTTCCAACTCTCATGCTCAATACATTAGCTTTCAGACTTTTTAATGCATTGAGAATGATACTCGGAACATTTTCTCTATATAAAAAAAATCTTGCCATTATTTTCACAAAGCTTATTGTTATTATAGAAAAACAAGTGTAGTGACAAGACAGAGGCCATTCCTTATCTTTAAGCTCATCACGAAAGAGAGAGAGAGAGAGGGTGAGGTGTGTGGGTTGAAAATTTCACCTACAAAATACAATAAAAAAAATTTACAGACTTTTCGAGACATGTGACACATTACTTGTTATATAAGAAAATATGGAGCAACTTTTCAAATTAATCAAAAGTGAATTTCAACAAGAAAACAAAAGGAAAGGTGAAAGGATGGGAGGGGAGGAGGGGAGAGTTAAGTTTTAAGGTGTGACAAACAAAAGAACAAAAACTGGAGAAACTGGAGAGAGTTTTTTGGTCGTAGAAAGACAAACGAGTAAAATTTATTCATTCATACACACAAAATTCAACAATAATGAAACATCAAGTACACAAGAGTCTTTCCTTTTTGTACACTGAAAAAAATGGCAGGTGATTGTGAAATATAAATGGAGAGAATATTTTAAAGATTATACGAAAAAAACAATGGGAAGAAAAAGAGATTACTCAAAATGAACACTATTATTATTATATTTTCTTACAAATAAAATATATATAAAGACTATTGTGTTCTAACATGATGATAATGACTAGGAATTCCAAGTTTTCGGGTTTTCAAGTTTTCACTTTGGATGGTTCGAGGTGAGGTTACAGTGGGTGCACTTAAAAATTTTCACCTTTTTCAGTCTCAAGTATTTTAGGAGCTGGAGTTGAGGCTGGGATTAGTTTATGATGAAAAGGTCACACGGATTATTCATTATGAAGCAGAAATTTTGTGTAAAAGATAATGAACCTTTTTCTCTTGATTCTCCCACCTTCACCTTTTTGTCTGTGTGGTTTCTAAGCGAGTAAACTTGAGAATAATTTTGATGATGAAAAAAATGGAGAAAATTGTGGAGAGTGACTTGTACTAAGTACAAGTTCCAACAGAGGAAGCTTGATCATTGAAGTGATACAATTGAAAGAATGTACATCCATTCCAGGAAGCCAAATCAGTGCTTCGTTTCCCCGTACAATCTTTCCCTTGATACAGTCGAATGCATCCAGAACAAACTCTCGCTCCTGACACTCTTCTTTGCCAAATGGGAGGAAGAATATTACAACCACCATTCTCCACAAAATTCTCTAAATTTAGTCCGATTGGATTCCCCTTCTTGTCATAATGTTCATACAGTGCATGGTAGTTACTGGCAGCCTTCCCCGTCCTTGTATTTCTTCTTCTTCTTACGATTAAACTTGGAGTTAAACTTCCTCCATCTTTTCCCTTTTCCGTCTCAACCCCATTCTCATTGACACTAGAAAGCTTCCCACTTGTCCACATCCTCCTCATCCTGAGAATGGCGGGTGTTGGAGTGTCTTGTTTTTCTTGATTAATTTCTCCAGCCCAAATTTTATCAATCAACTGCGTCACGCCAACATTTTCCTGATTAGTCCGGGATTCTTTGGCACTTTCCACATTTCCACTTGAAACTGTGTCACTTCTTCGCTCTGCTCTTAGTTTGAACAAGTCAGAAGTGGAGGAAACGGAAGGAAATGAGATGGAGACCAATATTAGACATGAGGAGAGTACAGTCACATAGAGTACTCGAGATTTGGGAATTATTTCTAGTCTTTTCCAATTTAATGGGGCCATTAAAAATTATTTTTATTTTAATGTGAATTGTAACAGATTTTATTTTTTTAAACTATTTTTTTCTCTTGTTTTTTTAAACAAGACTCACACATCCACACACACACAAACACAGCAGAATTTTTTTTTTTTGTAAAAAAAAAAATATTTTGATTTTCTTCTCTCGTAATTTTGACACAAATGACGGAACACAAAGAGAGACAGGGTGACTTTATATACTTTTTGGGCTGCCCCTCTAAAATAAATAAATAAAAAAACTCTCACTTAATCATTTACTTCCTCTATTTATTATGAATTATTTTTTTTTGTACCATGAGGAACCAAAAATTGCTAATTACATAATGATTATTGTTATTATTTAAAGGATTGGAAAGGCTCGAGGGGATTCTGTAATACATGTGTACAGATATCTGTACAATGGCAAGTATACACAGATAATTTCATAGGACAAACAAGAAGCAACTTTGTGTAGGATGTAATGAACAAAATGTTGGTCATTATACTTGTAAAAAGTTTTTTTTTCAATTGGCTCAATGTGTGCACTGTACAAAAAAGTATCATAGGAATTGGACTTGAGTGTGTGTGTGTACGGATACTTGAGATGGTGGAGTAGTGAAATTGTACAACATTATAAAAATATAATTAACTATCAATAAGCAATGGTTATGGTTAGTAATCATCACAATGCGTTACTCTCAATTGACAGCAATGATCCCCATTGAGAATTCCTTTTGATGAATTTTACCATGACGAGAAAGTGTCCATTTGCCATTTTGTCGTCTCCTCCCCTCCTCCGCTTCTTGTGTTTCCTACATACAAAACACACTACAAATTTGTTAGACTCTCCATGTCAATATTTTTAAATTGACGATGGTTATGACTCTGAGACTATTTTCTTCCTTTTGAACAAGTCAAAGACTTTGCCTCTGTAAATTAAGAATAATAATAAAGCTACAAAAATTTTTTTTTGATAACGCCATATCATAATCAACCGGATTTTCAACTCTTTGTAGCCCAAAGACTCTTTAAAAATTAGCTAACAATAATCTATGACGAGGATAATGATAATGATGAAGAGAGACAGAGAGAGAGAGATGAGTTTTATCTTCAACTTGACTACTTTTTTGTATCATATAATTCCATATTTGGAAATTTTCTTTTTTTCTTTTCAGAAAACAACTAAGGTGGAAAATATCCTAGGCAGAGGACAATTTTAAACGTCAAATTAAATTTTTTGAAAGAAAAAAAAATCAAGAGAAAAAATGGTTAGTGGACGAAATATGACTTCAGTTCGAGTCATTATGTTTACATTCCTTGCCATTGTGGTCATGTCATCAGTGGTGAGTGGAAGATATTTACCCACCAGAAGTCAAGATGACAGACTTGATCGACTTCGAGAACTTCTTAAAGACGTAAATACATTTTTTTGTGTTCATTTAACTAACATATAAAGTAAATTTTTTAATTTTAAATCAAGTTTCACGTCTAGTCCAAATCTATTTTTTTGAAGAAAATAGGACTGATTTGGCACACAATAATGAAAATGTTTATTTAATTTGAGTTATGATGGTCTTTGTTTTTGAAAATGAACAGCTGCTTCAGAATCAGAGTGACAATTTCCGTGGGATTTCAACGGGAGGTGAAGGGAGTTCTTTGGACGGGGCAGCCTACCCGGGACTTGGAGCTGGTGGTGCCCATTCGGTGATGTTTAAGAGGAATGCCCTCCCCATCAGAAGCAACTCAATGACGGCGTTCAATCCTGGCACATTACCCTTGAAAAAATAAATATTCAATATATATTCCTCTTTGTTAAATGGAACGCCCTAAATTATTATTCATTTAATTTTTTTCTTTTCTTTTCTTCTTATCATTGTACGAATGGTTCTTTCATATTGGAAAATTTTCAAAAAGTCTTGAAAAGTACACAATCAACTGAAATATATTTACAAACAAACAAACACAAAAAAAATCCGTAATTTTCTCAAAGAAAATTAAAATGATGATCAAGAAACATTAATTATAGACCCCTCTCTCTCAAAAAAAGTGAGGTAAAAAGAAATATTCAAGTACAGATATTGTAAATTATTGGAAATTTTAATTGTGTATTTTTAAAAAGAAAATAACTGTGGTGGAATCTTATATAATTATAGACTACAAAAATATTATGTATTATACCTAACATTATAATATACATTAGGCTAGAATTAAAGTCACTGTACATTTAACTCTGTACTTCTTGACTAAAAAAATGTTTGCACAATTTGTTGTCTCTGTCTATGAGTAAAATATTTAAATATTACACACTTCCATGTTGCAATTGAAAAAAAATTAAATTTCAGATTTCCGAAAAAGATTTTTTGCATTATAAGAATTAATATAAATATTATATCTACACTTGTATAAATACTACAGATAGATAAACATAAACAAAATAATTATCTTTTCATGAAAATAAATATAATTTAATATCTTGTTGGTCAAGTAAAAATTTTCAAAATTGAAAACTGTCCGGCTGAACTGTTTCTCATTAAATTTAATTGTTTTATGTGGAGACAGTGTCAGTTTTTGATTCAAGAAAATGTTTGACCTTCTAGAGATTATCGAACAGTGATTATTTTATTTTTACAAATAAAAAAAATATTTTAAATACAATTAAATGATATTATAACACGAAAGATTTTTGACAGTTTTTTTTTCTTTTATTTTGTCACTATCAAAAATAATAAAAATAGTAAGTAGTGACGTAATTGGTCTGGTTAATTTTTTTGGAATTAATTAATTTGACATTACCATACCATGGCACACACACACATGAGCATAATAAATATATACATTGAAATTTAATTGTTGCCAATATAAAATACATAGAAATATATAATTACTTGATTGGTTCTTGTTGTCAAATTAAATTTTTAATTGTAAATATTCTTATTCTAAGAAATATATGCATTAGTACAGATTAGCTCGATGTTGATCATGATTTTAAAAAAAATGTTACAAAGAAAAAAGTTTACAATTGAATTGTAATTAAATTTGATTTTATATTTAATAGAGAGAGAGACATGTTGTCCATGTTAAATTGTACATAAAAATATTTTACTTTTGATGTCAAGAGTTATAATGAAAAAAAATGTAAAATTGTAAAGGTATGAAATTCTGTCTGTACTATTAAAAGAGGAATATATAAAAATAATTAATCTTCATGTACAATATTATTATGGTACACATGTAGTTTGCAGGTTCAAAGGACATTCAATAGAAAATTTTAGACAGAAAAATTAGTTGTAACTGTAAAAAACTATTTAATTAAAGACAAATTGACAAGAATTTTATCGTTCGCACATAATTACAAAAGAAAAAAATTATTAGGAATTTCATTCCCCTACTCTTGGTCTCTCTATTGTTGTCTATTATTAAATAAATAAATTGAATATATTATACAATATAGTTTTTATTGTGAATTAAAATAAAGTAGCAAACTCTAAATGTTGGCATTCACACCAATTTTACATTTATTTATTACTATTTAATTTAACTGTAGTTTAAATAGAAAAAAGCAAAAATTTTCATACAACTTTACTACAAATCTACTGACCTTGGTCACACACTCGTATGCATATCAGTATCAGTTATTGATTACAGTTTTAATCCCATTTTCAAAATTTATCAGCATTTATTTGAAAGTCACTTAAAGAAAATTGCTTCAATTGAATTCAGTATTTGAAAGTGACAAGTAAATTTTGTTTTGAATAATAATTAAAAAATTTTAATTTGACTACAATAATGGCGTCTCTAGGAATTGAGTGTGGTGCGACAAAATCAAAAGTGATAGTACAAGTTGCACAGTGGATCAGTGAAGAAGGAAAAAAACAAGAAATATTTTTAGATTTTGGTCCAGCTAATTACAGTTTAATGAATGATGAAGAGTTGACAAAATTTCTTCAAAATATTCACGATAAAGTTAAACTTGAATTAAAAAATGGATTTGGGAAAGATCAAGTTCCCCTAATTGAAAAAATAGCTCTTGGCATGGCTGGCATTGTATCAGAGTCACAACGAAATGTAAAACTATTTTTAAAAATCAATTTAAATTAACTACAAATTAATTAACTAGAATATTAATTTTTAGGCTGTGGGAACAGTTGTCAAATTAGTTTTTGGCTCAAATTTAACTAAAATTTGGATTGGAAATGACATTCAAGTTGCGTTTAATTATCTTACAAGTAATTTTACAACTGTCCAATATGGATGTCAACTTCTTGTCATTTCCGGGACGGGCTCTGCTTCTTTTGGACGTCGGGGGAAAATTGAACAAAAAATTGGGGGTTCTGGTCATATTTTAGGCAAGAATAATTAGATAAATATGAACTCGTATAGAGAGAGAGAGAGGGACGCATTTTAATTAATTATTTAAATATTAAAACTAATGAAGGTGACAGTTGTTCCGGCTATGCCATTGCACACAAAGCCCTTCGTGCTGCCTACCGTCAATTCGAACATTTTGGAACATCCGTCCTTCTTTCTGCAATGATGAAAAATTTAAATAAAGAAAAGATTTCTGATTTAATTGACTGGAGTCTCCATGCTAATAAATCATCATTAGCATCTCTAGCCCCAATTGTTCTTTCCTATTGGACAGAACATCAAGATGAAGTTGCCACGACCATTATTTTAGAGGCCATCAAAGATTTGTCTATGGATTGTCAAGCTCTCCTTCAAAATTTGTATGAACTTGACCCCATAAAAACAAGTCAAGACAAAAATGTTTTGATGGGTTTCACTGGAAGTATTTTGACAAAATGCTCCGAATTTTCTTCAACTCTCACATCCGCCATCAAAATGAGAGTGAGTTGCAATGAAAAGATCAAACATTTGAATATTCACATTGTCACCGTTGACACAGAGACAGTGAGGGGAACATTGAATTTCCTTTTAGATTCAGAGCCTCTTAAGCCTCATATTGAAAAATTGACGGTAGTGACGTCAGAACAAAAAGACGAGGACCAAGAATTCCGTCTCAGACAACTCGTCCTCCCAACATTGACAGCCTTACCCAGGACTGAAGAGAGAAACTCAAATTCAACAAATTTGGATCAAATGTCCACAGAGGAAGCCATTCAATTGATGTTGAAAGAGGAGATGGGGAGTTACAAAGAGATTGAGAAAGAAATTTCAAATATTTCAATTGTCATTCAAAAAATCACCCAAGCCTTCAAAAATGGTGGTCGACTTTTCTACGTTGGAGCTGGAACGAGTGGACGAGTTGGGATTTTGGATGCCAGTGAATGTCCTCCAACTTTTAAGGCACCTCCACATTGGGTACAAGGAATCATGGCTGGTGGGTTGAGTGCCCTATTTAAAAGTATTGAGGGAGCTGAGGACTCGGCTGTTGGGGGTATGGAGGCTATTCAAATGAGGGGAATCAATGAAAAGGATGTTGTCATTGGTCAGTAGTTGAATTTAAAATTAATTAAATTAATTATTATTTTCAATATTTTGTCATTCACATTTTTAGGAATTGCTGCAAGTGGACGGACACCATTTGTTTGGGGTGCCCTTTATGGGGCTAAGAAGGCAAAGGCGTATACAGTTTTTTTGACTTTTAATCCTAATTTAATTTCTAATTTGGCTCAATTGGACATGCTCATTACGGTCAATGTGGGGCCAGAAATTTTGACGGGGAGTAAGGACAGATTAATTTATCAGTACTTTGTCTTTTTAATTAAAATTAAACTTTCTAGGTACAAGACTAAAATGTGGAACAGCCACAAAGTCCATTCTCAACATGTTTACTACCTTATCAATGGTTAAATATGGAAAATGTTTAGAAAATTTAATGGTCGATTTGAATGCCTCCAATGACAAATTACGGGATCGAGCTGCTCGGATTGTCATCACTATCTTGGGTCAAGAGCTACCCACTTTGACAAAGGAAGAAGCGACAATTATTTTACAAAATAATGACTATGACATCAAAAAAAGTGTCCAGATTTTACGAACGAGACTGTCTTCTTAATTAATTTGTGTTTATTACTGAGAGCGTAAATGTTACTCATATTTAAATTAATTTATTTTCCCAAAAAAAATTAAAGAGACACCAAATGTCACACTAAACTATGAAGTTGATACAAATGTAGTCAAATTATGCTCAAAAAATGGGATTTATGCTCAAACAATCTTTTTTAAGAGTTAGAAACCATAATAAATTCAGAACCAACCCAAAAAAACCTTACAAGTTGAAATAAAGTCAGAAAAACGGGCTTTTGCTTTGAAATTTAAATTTAATGTGCAAAAAACGGTTCTAAATTGATAAAATTATGTTAATTTTTATGTCTTTGTAATTAATCTTCTTTAACCATTTTCCACGGTTCAAAAAATAATTTGAATAGAATTTAACCTCTCTTAAATGTCTAACATCATTTTATAGTCAACTCATTTAAATTTTTGTCGTTCTCATCACTAAAGACTCGAGAATGGGGAGAGAGAGAGAGCCAAAATAAATTATTTTAAGAGAAAAAACCTTAAAAACCCCAAAATTTCAAACAGGAGAGAATTTTGTTGTACAATTTTACATAAATATTACATGATATAAATGCCTATCTGTACATTACTCTTCTCTTTTGTGTGATGGAGTCGGCCAAGTGAAATAGATTGCAAAAACAGAGTCAAGAATCTCGTACATACATTTTAAAGCCCTCCAGTACAATTTTTTTAGTCAAAGACCCGCATTTTTTTGGCCTCCCTCGTACTCCATGAATACAGATAGTACAGGCCACAAAATTTTAATCCTGTAGAAAGTTAACAAAGTAAAACAAGATACGAGACAAAATTGTGTTACATGATATTCATGTTTACAATGCGAGGGTGGGTTTGAGTATTTGATTACTTTACAAAACATGTGCTTTATTGTTTGATCTGATTAGTTAATCCTCTTGGTTCCTTTTTGTACAGACTTTTTTGAGGAATCTGATGCTGACAATTAAGTAATGAGTCACTTTATCCTCTATACATAATACTAAATTCAGTTTTCTCCTTTATTTTCTATTTTAATCCTCGAGACATTTTCTTGATATAATCTTAACTATAGTTGTGTTGTCGTTACATATATGAGCAGCACTCGTAATTCAAAAACTCTGAGGGTTTTTCAAAACTTTTCCATTTTACTGGGACATCAAAGAGAAGAGTAACAAATACAAGTGAGGTACCTAATTAGTAAAATAGAGTAGAAGAATTTATGTTTTCTTGTTATCTAAAATTATACATGTCAGCATACTCATTATGTACAGATACGTGTATTGTAATTAATGTGTGTGACATTTAAATTGAAACTAATTCTTAATCTTCCTTGTTTTTAAGTATCTTGACGACACTCACACCAAAAAAAGAGACAAAAATAAATAATCAAAGCATGTCTCACAAAGAAAGTTTTAATTTAATGACCAAAAAGTGTAAAAAACAATGAATTGATAATGATAAATACAAATAGACAAACTCAATTTTTTTATGTATATTTTACATCATTTTCCCATTCCAAGTCAAAGTTCAGAGTAATATTTAGATGACATGCAATTTAAAAATTAATATTATTTTATTATATTTAATCTAAAGTTATTATTCTTTCACACCATGCACCATCATACATAAAGTAACAGACGGAGGAGTAATGGTATTACAATTAAAATTATTATTAATTGACAAGACATAATTTCTCATTTTCACACTAATTACATATGTACCTTACATTGTTCACAACTAGTACTTACTACTTGATAAAAAAAACTTTTCCCTTGTCTCGACGTCATAATATCTTGTTGATATTCACAGATGTAGAGATTATGTAAAAAAAGGAGAAGTTACTCTATTGTCTATTATAATTATAATATAAATAGACTACCATTATTATAAGAATAATGGTAAGTAAAAAAATATGTAAACTTTTTTTTTAATGATTTTACCCCTCTCCTTTTTTCTCGTCTACGATTTCACTTCCTTTAGAGATTACACTTACTCTCTACTCTCATTTCATCTGCCATGATTATATAATTATGATGATGGCATTATAACAACATAATTGACGGTGAAAAGTGAAAATAGTTACACGTGAGACAACTAAAATATTTTTTTTTGTTCAAATTAAATGGCCTCAGATTAAAACTACCACTAATACATTATTACATTTAATGAACACAAAGAAGAAGAAAAAAACCTTTTCAATTGAATCAGTACATCAGTTCTCTCCATAAATTTTATACATTTATGAAATGGTATTGTAAAAATATAAAATTTTATGTATTTACATACAGTACAATGGGAATTTAAAAAGAAAACGTGGCTGTGAACAAGAACAATGTTTTCAAGACGGAGGTGCGAATGGGAGGTGTGAGGATTATGTACATTGTACAGTATATGAGTATTTTTAGACAAAATCATATAAATGTATAGAAATATCTGTATTTTTAAATAAATTGTCCACTTGACACCCATTATGTGGTAATGGAGGAGGAGGCGGAGAGACAGTGACGACAAAGGAGAATATAATACCGGACAAAAAAAAATCTGGAGCAAAGGAACAACAAAAGTATGTAAATATTATTGTAGTCAAATATTCTCAATTCATGAATGTTAATTTGACAGAGGCACGTCATTTTATTGACTTTTAAACTCAAATATAGACAACAAAAATTTGTTTAAAGTCGTCTGTGTGTACGGGTTCCATTGATTTTCATTTTGAGAGAGAGAGACAGAAAAAAAATGTTTTTAGCCTGTCTCCTTATTGATGCAAATAATTCATGGGATATCTTTGTCTATGTAAACGAGGAATGTTAAATTGGACAATAAGAATGCGACTGCCCTTGGGTCCTGACTGTGTGAACAGGAGAGAGAGAGACAGTGAATTTTCTTTGAACAAAGTTAACTGTATCATTTAGAGAGGGATACAATTCCCAGGTGAAAAGAATCCCGCTACTCCAAAAATTACATCTCTCTCTCTCTCATATTTCTATTCAAATTGGTCCCTCCTGTGTCCTACAAATAGTAAAAGAAAATAAGAACCAAAAATAAATTTTTGCGTCCAAGAGTACCCTTTACCCCTTCCTTGTGAATTTGTACATTAAATGGTCATGGGGGTGAATGGTAAAAGGGGAAGCGGGTAGAACAAGGAACAAGTAAAAACCTTTGCCAGTGGACTATATTATTTAAATTGTACAGTATCCTCCAATTTTAAACTTTATTAACGTGTTAAGATCAACACTGTGTCGAAAACCGGAACACGGACTCTGAACTCTCAACAACTAAATTTTTTAGTGGAAACAACATATTAGAACATTTTTCAATGGTCCAGGAACACAAAATTCCTTTGAGAAAACAAAATTCACCGACTTGATGGTGAGGGAAACCCTTATAGAAAATGAATCATGATATATGCATGTTTTCTAAGTGGGTCATTCAGGTGTCATGCTGTAATTCAGTAGTCCGGAAATTATGTGATGATCCAGAGAGAGAGAGAGAGGGAGAGAGACAACACCCAAAGCAGGGAGAATTTAGGTTAAAAATTGATACACAACTAAAATGAGAGCTTTACTATTGATAGTAGTTTAAGATAAGACAAACCAACAAACAGGATGAGAACCAGGACCAGTGTACAGATATAAAGAGGAAACCTTGATTTTCTTGATTTACATTTAGAAATGTTGGCTAGAAAAATTCAAGACTGTAGACTTGTAAGACATTGAGAGAGAGAGAGAGAGAGAGAGAGAGAACGGGAAAAATTATTATTATAAACAATATTAAAAGATTCAGATGAAGTGACATTAGACATATATTAGAATATCAAAATTCTTTTATTTATTCTACCTGTACTGATTGCCATATGTCACTTGGGTACATAGACAGAGAGAGAGAAGAATCGCCTCCAGTCAGGAAAAACAATGAATGAATCAAGTTGTGAACGGGGTTGACAGACAAAGGTAACAATGGGTTCCAGAAGAAGAACCCCAATTTCCCGTTTTTCATATCCTTCTTTTATTTATTTTTATAATCTAATAATAATAATATATACTCATGGAATTTGACAAAGTAGACACCGAGAGAGAGAGACTGTCCGTCTATAAATAAGGGCTCCTGACAAAATGTGCCCCACATTGGTCGACCCAGTAGCATCAATACTAGACAAAAACCTCCACCTTCTCAAAAATAAAAGTGTCCTCAGAGTCCCTACCCCCTCCCCTCTCCAGTCAATCTCTCATTCTTGTAATCTCTTCCTCATTTATGGTGACGGGAACTGGGATTTAGTCAGTCAGTTCCCTCACAGTCCTCAACCAAGACTCATCAACCGACAAAAACTGTGACAAGACACAAGACTGGATAGACGTCAAACAAGACAAATTTTAAAGTGATTTTACTTTCCATTTCTATTCTACATCCATAATTAAATATTTTATCAACTCAATTAATTCCAAATCAAATCAAATTTAATCCCCGTGTTTTGTTTATTTGTGTACTGTGTAATATTAATCGAAATTAATTTCTCATTTTTTAATTTTAGATGCGGGTATACTCAGTCGTAGTAGTGATGGTCATAGCCATGATGTCAACATCATTGGGACAGAAACAGGAAGCTTCAGAAAGATTTTTTAAAGGATTAGGAGGCAAGGGAATGGATGGTTTGAGTGGATTACCAATTGGATCTTATCCACTATGGAAATTTCATAAATTTGACGGCCTCTCTTTAAAACCCGTCCCAATTGGACTTGAACTCGGAGCGGGTATTCCACCACCACCACTTCAATACATGAATCAAATGCCTTTACCCTATGAAGGACAAGGACAAAGTTATGGAGGTGGGCAAGGGCAACAGAGTTATGGAGGTGGGCAACAGAGTTATGGTGGACAACCAAATTATCCACCACCTAGTTATCAACAACCTAGTTATCAACCTAGTTACTCCCCACCACAAAACTATCAACCACCAAGCTACCCTCCACAATCCAATTATGGTGGTGGCTATGGAGGAGGAAAGTGTAAGACGGTGTGTGATGACCAGTATGCAAATCCCGGGTATAGAGCCTATCAACCACCAAGTTACGACTCACCTGCTCCTCCAGCTTCATATGCTTCAACATACGGGCCACCACCAAGTTACGGACCATCTTCATCCTACTCAGCTCCAACACCCGCCTATACTTCTTATGCACCCGCTCAAGAATATCAACAACCCCAGGCTCCTCCTCAATACGAACAACCACCTCAACCCCAATATTCAGCTCCTGTCTATGAACAACCCCAACAATACCAACCACCTCCACCACCTCAACAACCACCACAATCTTATGGACAACAACCATCTTATGAAACTCCAGCTTCTCCTCCAGCGTATAGTAGTGAAGGCTACAAAAAGAGACGATCTTCAAGTGTCACCCATCATAGTGACAAACTTAAGGATGTCAAAGAACGATCTGATAGTCCCTTAGACAAATCTGTCATGTCTGATGAGTTACAAGACCTTAAATTTTGAGAATGTTTTATTTTATACATCCAAAAGTTTTTTGTGCCATGTATTTAAAATGCAAAAAAAAATATTTACAAAAAGAACAGAAAATCAAAAAATATTATAAATTACTATACAAGACACATGAGACAAGAGGATTGTTTACAAAGTAATTGTTATTGTTTTTTTTGTTGATTTATTAAAGTTTTTGTTATTGTTAAAGTATTGATTTTTTATGTAGTTCAGTAACATGTAGAACACAGTGGAAGGGTTGAAGGATAGGATGAATAAATTATGATTGTGATTTTTTAAAACTGTTTTTTTTTGTCTTTTCTATATTTAACATACATTCATAAATTAACTAATAGGTACACTCATATTTAGTATTCACCACGTGTTGTACTGGTGGTCATGAAAATTAGTAGTCCGAGTTGTGCAAAAAAAACCAACAATTTGTTCAATAATTGGCTTGTTGATTATTTTTAACAAGAAACGTTTCTTTTTTTTTTTTTGATTATTGAATATTTTATCCTCCTTTGTTAATTACAGTTTATAAAATTATGTTCATTTTAGGCACAAAAAAATTTAGGTTGAACTTGCCCTTTTCTTTAGCATCAATTTTTATTTCAATAATTTCATGATAAAAGTCAGCACAATTGAATAAATTATTTAGCATATGAAATTCAATCATTTTTTTTCATAACTAGATGTTTCGTAGTGTTTACAAAATAAATATAAAAGAAGCAAAAATATTTTCTCTTCCTTTTTTCAATTAAGATGTGTATGGATTTTAATTTCATTTTCTCTCATTATAATTTGATAATGTGTAGACACAGATAATTTCAATATATTTTTATTCATATCCACATTTGTAAAAAAAGGATCTGTCCCTCTCTCTCTCTCTTTGTCGTCATGATCTCTGTTAAATGGTCTCAAATTTTACTTAAAGAAGAGAAAGATTTTTTTTTGAGTGTTTAATCGTGCAGTGAATGGATGTGAAAATTTTGATAAATAAATTAAGGCATGACAAAGACATGTTTCAAATTGTCTTGATTTTGATGTCTACGAACACAACCTACGACATTAGCCCTTTCAAGTGGAGTCAAGTTCATAAAAGTCATGACCTGTCACCGTTACAACTTTATTTCTTCCTTCCAGTCACAAAAGAAAAAGAAATTTTTCTCATTAAATGATAATAAATTTTCCATGTTGTACAGACACAACAGAAAATAAAATATATTGGTAATAAACTAAAGTTCAAAATAAATATGACCTGTACATAATGCCCATTTTAATATGGAGAGGAATCGTAGACCTAATTCCCTCATTTCCATACTTTTTTCTATACGCGTCTCTATTATAAAGACTTTTTGCAGACTTTCAAGTTTATTTGTACTCGTAGTCATATCTGTACATTGGTCATAATGACCACAAACAATTTCTTGATTTACTTGTGAATAAAATCTCTTGTTTTTTAAAACCCCCATACCACTGACTCTAACATATTAATTTAATTTAAGTCAAGACTTAAATTAAGGACATTGTTCATAATGATCATCAATTTCATAAAAATTAAATTACTAGCACGAAATACAAATGAAACCATTTAAAAATTTTACTTTGGTTGTAGTCTGCAATTGTGTACAACTAAATAAACAAAGAGTGAGATTGAAACAGTTTTTAAAAAATTGAAAATGGTATGGCCTTGTCATAAATTAAGAACAAAGAATTTAAGACTCTCATTAATCATTACTCGAGAAGCAAGTTCCGACTTGACGACAAGACCTACATAGTAAAAAAAATATTATTCATAAGTTAATAATCATAAAAATTCTTCTTCAACCATGTACATTATATTCCTCATCCCGTCATCTATTTGACAATTAGTTTTTGTTTTTTAAAGTCAACGCTGTGAGCCAAGGAAGTTAATGTGTGTGTGTGTGTGCAGATATATATATATATTATTTTCCGCTGTTGAGGATGAAACGTGTTGTTAATATACAACTAAAGCACAAAACAAAACTAGTTGGACAGCTTTCCCCATCCTAAAAACCCAATAAGTTCTTAGAACTGTGTTAACTTTGTGTCCACTTGCTAACCAAACGAATGAAAAATATTTATGCATAAACTTAATACATTTAGTGATGCTCTTCTCTGTGTGTGTGTGTGTCTGTATACAGGACAAGAGACCTAAAGTTTTCTTCTACATTATTCATAATGAGTCATTTTAAGAGTCATTATTATTATTGAAATTAAAATTATTTTAACATCCCCATACAATATCGATGAGGATGAGACTTGAGAAATTCAGAACCAATTTTCTTAAACTGTATTGTGCTCCCTACATGAGAGATTACTTTATCCATCAATGAAACAACAAGCCCTTTTTTTCTACAAGAGTGTCAGAATATAAAAAATAAACACAAGACAACTTATAGATACAAGCACTGTTAAAAATATAATATGACTCATATTATATGAGAAAAACTATAACTTGCATTATTTCTACAAAGTAAATAATAATGAGGGAAAATGGCTAAATGACTATTTCATGTGAACTTGCTTCCTACGTACTTGAGAATATAAGACACTTGTACAGTGTACGTACTGCGTACTGCGATATATAATCATACATAACCTGATCACAAAAACTAACTAGCCAAGTCTTGGTCGTGATTCCTGTTTAAGTCTTCCACATTGCAGAGTTAGTTGACTATAACAGATATATGTATTTTAATAAACAAACTTCTTTTTACCATCAACAAAACATTATTCATGCCTAGACTAGTGTTTGTATGCATGTTATGCATATTATTCTTTCATTTCTAGCTGTCATGACCGATGCAACCTGTATGTATGAGTAGTGGGATAGATATATGTGCAGAAAAATGATGAGATTTTCATGTGCCTCACTATTCAAACTATAACAACAAGAATTAAGAGGAGAAAAAAAAGGGTTCCCAGATCAGCTGTTTACACACTCCTCCGACTACCGTTACCGTTATAATATTTTGTGACTCTCGTGTTTTGTAGTAAGAGAAACTTTCTATTCCATATTGGACCAAAAGAATCACCTTCACTATTCGCATTGCATCGCGTAAAGTGTTTTTTTGGTTCTTCTTCTTGTCCGACAACTCACGATAATGTCCTCCTTTATTCTCACCTCAATCTTTGTATGCATCATGTTTGTATTATACCCCCCTAGCCTGTACACTCTATTAAGTGCATAAAACCTACACGCATTTTTGTGTATACTTCCATCCACTATGAATACTAAAACCTTAAAAACCACTTTTATTCTCTATTTATCTGGAACACTTAAATACCATTTCCCTTTTTTTTCTGTACTCGTGTACATTATACTCCTTTTATCCTCTTAATCAACTACTCAGCCGTTATTTAGTATCCATTTAGTCTCTTTAATAATTTTTATCTCACTTTTCCTTCTCAAATGTACTCTCTTCAAGTACCTGTAATAATCATGTTCTCTCTCTCTCTGTCTTTATTTCATGAGAATGGAAAGTATTCGTGTATCTTTATAAGTGTTTCACCATTAATATTTTTTATAGTAAAAATCGTTAGTTAAAATGGATAGTTTTTTTGTATTAAATTCTTTTTTCTCTCTTTTCTTTATTTTTTTTTTGGTAAATCTCTGAAAAACTCAGATCTGACGTCTTTCTTTCTCAATTTATAATACAAAAATATTTCAAGTAGAATTTTACAACAAAATACATAATAATTCATAATATCAAAACCCTTGTTCTTTTTGCATAAAAAAATAAAACATGGAGTTTGCTGAGATAAAATGAGGACAAGAAAATGAACAAGAAAAAAATTTTAGTTTTGTAAAATAATAATTATATATTTTTGTATAATTTATATATTTTAAATAATACAAAAAACTGGATTTTGGTTTTTTCATGTATAAAAGGACTGGAGAGAGAGAGGATAAAATAAATTGATAGTAATCCTGTATGATAATTAATTAACAACTAATAACAATTGTGTTTTTGTGTTTCTATCATTTTTTTATGTATTTATATTACGCAAGTTTAAATTAAAGTGAACATATGTAAATGACAAAAAATAAAAACTGTACAAAACATTTATACAAAAAATGGGACAAAAAAATATATAATAATATTGTGTCATCAATAAAAAAAATAATTTCTTTTCAGTTCTTCCTCCATTTTGTTTATTCTTTCTTTCTTTTTTTTCTCTTCATTATTCTCCAGCAAATATTTCCAGTTTCAGCTCTCTCCATGTGTCCACATTTCCAACTTTTGCCCACTTCATTTGGCTTTTTGTTGGTTTTGGTATACAGACAATTGTGAAAATTCCCCCCTACTCCTCGACAATGAGATTGAGAAGTGAAGAGAGAAATTAATTAAATTTTTTCTTTTGTTTATACTGCTGATGGTTAATATTTTTTACTGAAGATGAAAAATTCAGTTTTTGCTCTTTCTCTTAATTTTCTCTTATTCTCCTTCGTCTTGTAAAAAAATATATATCTTTCAACATTTTGTGAAAGACTGTACATAATATAAAATGGTTGCAGTTTTGTGTTGATTGTTGTATGTTATTTCTTTTTTTTGCGGGTTGCAAAAAAAACATGGGATAAAAAAGTAGTAGAAGAGAGAGATAAAGTAACAACAACAATTTGAGTTGAGGAACATCAGGCACATAAGTAAAAGTCATAAGTGGGAAGATTCCTCGGGATTTTTTTTTGATAAAAAAAAGAATAATTTAAATTATTTTAATAGGCAGGTACACCATAGTCAGACCCTGGTGCGGGTCCGGCATTGATCAAGTCAATTCCAGCTGGAGCTCCATATTCTTGAGCAAGACCAGATGATCCATACCCACCAATATCCTTGTTGGGTGTCTTGTATCGAATAAAGTATACCTCTGTTGAAATTTAAAAAAATGACAATTAAAATTAAATTTTAAACTTGTAGACTATATTTATATTTCTATAAAAAATTTAGAATTGGCAACTTGCCTGGTTTGGTGGGTTTGGTTGGGGTTGGGAGTGGAATGTGTACTTGTGGTGCTGGCTCTGGTTTCTTGACGAGGACGTAGACTAAAGTTTTAGTTTCGGGTGCTGGAGGAATAATTGGAATGTCTGGGATCTCTGGTGGGGGTGGAGTTGGAGCCTTGATGAAGATGATTTTGTAATGTTTTTGTGGTGGTGGTGGGGGTGCATAGACTTTCTTGGCTTTTGGATAAGAAGGCTCTGGAGGTGGTACATGGACATAGACGTGTTTATGAACAACTGGGGCTACCCCATATCCCGAATTTGGAACTCCGTATCCGCTATTTGGTGCTAATAAAATAAAAAATGGTTAATTAAAAATTTTTGTCCTTTGCCTAAATTTTTAATTTAATACTTACCCCCATAATTACTACTTGGAGGTGGGCCATATGAAGGGCCAGGAGACCCATAGTTTGATACAGGTGCGGGAACTCCATACTGAGGAAGAGCCTTTGCTAGCATCGCAAAGGATGCCAGAACCTACACACACACAATTAAAATATTTAGCAATTTTTTCAATTATTTTATTATACTTAGCCAGTATATAACTTCTTCCTCGATTTGTTTTTTTATCACTCTTTAAATATTTTTTGGACAATTTTCACTACACCAAAAAAAGTAGAGAAGAAAACACATTTGATAAAATTTAAAAAGTGAAAACATAAAGGAAAACATTTTCACTTTAAATTCGTAAAAAAATGAAAAATTCACTGCTAAAATGAGTGTGTGTATGCGTGTGAGTACAAATCGAAGAAGAGTCACGTTTATTTTGTAGCACTTTTTTTTATTTTGAAGGAATTTAAGGTAAATTCCAACAACAAAACTTACCAAAAGAACCTTCATGATGAATTTGTGTTTAAGTTTATTGGCAACTTAGAATATAATTTTGACACGGTTAAATTCTTTTTTTCAAAAAATAAAACTTTTTCTCTCGTTTTTTCAATTGGCACCCAAGACCAATGTTGAGACTGTTTTGTGAGAGACCACTTGGACAACTGTTGATGATTCTTTGGGTGAGCGTGGCTTTTAAACCCTGGGAATGACGACGACGACGACGAACTTTGGACACTATGACAACCGGCAAAAGACAGCCTTTCCTTTGATGAGGAGGGGACTCCTACCGTTTGCATATAGTTTTTTTAAACAGATTCACTTCCACATTGAGAGTCCTACATACATATAGACACATCATATGACTTGTTATTGGGGATGTGAATGTTTGCAAATTCATATTCATCTAGCTCACATCTCACATAGTTCCTCACTCCACTCTACAGGCCGTAGCCGTAGTACTCGTATATCATCCATATGCATAGCCCATGCAATTCTCTCTCTACATCCTCCCCTCCCCCATGTACCTGTATTACCATGGAGACGAATATTGGTCTTGGTTTTGGGGAAATGAGTGAAGGGGGTATATGTCATGTCTTTTGCAAAAAAAAGTAACAAGCCTCTTGTCCATTTTCCATTATTGTCTCCCTCTCTCTCTCTCTCTCTATGTAGTCCGCTATCGCTTTCCGACCTCCATTGCGAACAAGTAAGAGAGAGAAATAGTGTAAAATGTACTTCCACTTCTTTTCCCCCTTCTCCTCCTCATTGGAGTGCCTTGAAGCAGTCGTGAAGAGAGTACATACAACTAACGAGTTTCCATCCACTTTTGCTCTTTTCTCTCTCTACAAAACTTGCATCTCCATATATACACTATATACATACATATATACAATTTTGATGAACCCAAGTCATTCTTCTTTTGCTGCAATAATCACAATTCAAAAACATTTCACCGTGGTCATAACTATACAGACGAGTATGATGCACTTTAATACACCTCTATTATTGTAGTTTAATATGGAAGCACCCTAGTTTTTTTTCTTCTTATTTTGTCGTGATGATCTTGGTGTGGTGGCTGGTGTACTTTTGGTCTTTTTTAATCTGGTCGTGCCTCATCCACTTTAACCATTGAGCACGCTCTGTATTAAATTTACATCAAGATTTGATGGCACTGGCTCTTTGCCTACTGGTTTCAATCTGTCTCATATCTTGATTCTTGTCATCATTGATGGGTTCAGTCTCTCTCTCTCTCTTGTTCTTGTTTTCTTGTTGTTTTTCCCTCATCTCTCTCTCTCTCTCTCAAATCTCATCTTAATCTTGTTGAATTCTACTTGAATTTCAATTTATGTATGTACAATACTATGATTCATCCTCATTCGCTTTTTTTCTATTCAATTTCTCTCTCTCTTTGATTCTGTTTTGTACTCGTGTCATAGTCGTTTCAATTCATTTTCAAAGTAGAAACTGAGAGTCGGTTTGACAGCCTCTTGATCACTCGTCAAGTTCTTCTTTTATTTATTAAATCTCAATTTTGTCTCGTACAGTAGCCATGTAAGAATTTAATTTAAAGCATGTACATTTTTTTCATGATTATTCTTGTTGTAATAAATACAGACAGAAAAAAAAATTTTAAATGATAAATTAATAACATTATAATTTTTTTACTTGCATTTAAATTAATCTTTGTACATTAATCCTCGTCTCAACTCTTTTTTATCCTTGAAAAAGTTGAGAATTGAGACTAATTCAATATTTTGACATTTTCACATCACAAGTGAGTTTACTCCAAATTTTTAAATGGGTGACAATGCCATGATGACATGTTGAAAATGATGACGTGTGTGGATAATTTTGTTAAATTTATTGTGATGAAATATTGTACAAATTGAGATTCTATTGCAAACTTTCCTCAAAAAATACAGAGTAAAATGACATTAACGAGTTATAGGTAGTACACACAGTACACACAAAATTTATATTTGTAGACTAACGTACACACATAACGATAGGATGTTCTTTTTTGTGCGTGAGTAATCTGTAATTTGTGGCTCCTTGGTCATCATCCATCTTCTTTGTACATTCTCTGTGTACAATGAATGCACTACAGGTGTTAAATGCTCTTATAAATTATATTGTTACATGAAATCAAAAGTGTTGTAGTTTTTTTATGCAAAAATAAAAGCATGTTTTGTTTCTTTTACCTACAGCATCGTCTACGGTGTACACTATCTGTAATCATCACAAAAAGAGGATTAGCTGTATAGACACATGACATCCAAATCCAAAGAAAAAGAAGATGTAAAAGTTGTAGGTTTTATACGCATAAAATTTTTTAAAGAGTTTCACAATTACATATTATTATAGTGGACCTTTCAGAGACAATGATACAACAACACACACAATTTCTAATCTCTCATCATTTTACCCATTTTTTTGTTTGAAGATGAGATATAGAAATTATTAGACAGTTTAGCCTTTCTCATCGAGAGAGAGAGAGAGAGAGACATATTATTATGATAGGGAAGATGTAATATTAACATAAGAAATCTCTAATCAACAATAATAAAGCGGATACATATCATTATAAAATAATATTACAAGTCAAAGTCTCGTCTTTTTTATACAAAAAAAACTCTCAAAGCCAAAGTCAATTGGGAGTACCTTCTGTCTTCTGTATTTCTTCTTTCCTTTTATGTGTCTCTATGCATGATTGCTAATTATTCCTTACATCCTACCTGTACAATCTACGCAGATATGCTAATTACTATTCATTCTAATAATGCATAATATTATAAAGACTTGTCTTCAAAGTCAACACAACACACAAAAAAAGTAAAATTGATACTTGTTGAACGTTGACAGTGAAAAAAAGAAATTTTTTGAAATTATTCTTTCTTTTTTGTTGAAAAAGAAAATTGAGCCAAAAAATTCTCTTTTCAAGATAAACTCCACGATATACAAATATGGTCAACCCACGATATGGCTGTAAAAAAGATTTGTTTAATCTAATTTTTCCAAAATGATTTAATAGTCCACACACACAAAAAACACATAAAAAAGGATCATTTAACACGTTCTCCTTAATATTTTTTGCCATATTTCATGCTGTCCACTTGGGACAAAGAGAGATTAAAATGTTTATAAAATCTTGACAGTTTTCATTAGGACTTGTACTATGAAAATGTCTTTAGAGAGATTTTTATTACATTTCCAAAATGTTTTTTTTTATTGTATCTGTACATATATCTCTACAGTGTGTACATGTATAACTGCAATTCCATCATAAAGATGATGATCATGAAAAAAAAGATTAATAATTGAAATTGTGTTTTGTTTATCAGTGTCACTGTCAGTGATAAATTTTTTTTGTGCAGAAAATCGCAAAAGAGAGAACAATTTTTTATTATTATCAACCAACAATAATAATGTAGTTTCAATAATTTCAATTTCTTTTTCGTAAAAAAATAAACTTTTTGGCGTCTTTATTTTTTGGTTGGAGTATCTACGCTTAATCTACACTCTGCTCTGACTCTGTACACTGTACAGATCTATGGGTCAGTAGGTCGCCGGAGAATCTATGTAAATCAGAAAAGATAATGAGAGAGGAAATGTGCATATAGAATGGAAGAGGAGGAGGAAACATATAAATTAAAATTTGGAAGGATACAAGATATACGATCCTGAGATCGGATTCCGAATCTAAATGACTTTTCTAGCACGTTCAAGTTCAGAGATCGTGCAGGGTGAAATTGTGCAGAGAAAAAAAACAAGAATCAAGACTTTATAAGTTATGAGGTTTTTATTTACTTCTTTACAGTACATATAAAAAAAGAAACACACACACACAAAAAATAATTCAAAAGCCTCATCATGACCAAAAAAAACGAACTTGTCTCCCATGTACAAGTAACAAGACGAGTGTAAAATAAATGAAATGGAAATCATCTTCTTGGTAAATTATTAGCATAGATTAATGAATCATGAGTAAAAGTGTGTGTGTAGTAGTATAGTATCTGTAGTAGATGATAAAATGTCATTAAAATTTTTTATCTGTGATGAACGAGTGCACTAGTAGTTTTTGTCAGTTGTAGAATGTAGAGACTACAAAATGTAATGAATGTTGATTGTAATGATGGAGAAATATTTAATTATACAATACAAAATATAATAGTTTCATAGTAATTCTATCATCTCATCATCATTTTCTTTTTTTTTGCTTCTTGTACACACAGAGACAAGCTTTCCGATTTCCATTTTCTACCCCAATTAAATACACTCGTAAATAATTACTACTAGTCACAATGCTCACTACTGTTGTACAGTTGTACTAAAGTTGAAGTTCTGTCATATGACATTAAAATATTCATTCATCTTCTTCCTTTTGTCTGTCTTTTCCATTTCATTTTGTGAATCATGCTGGTTTTCTACTGTCCATCCATCTTTTCATCTCTTTGGTGAAAAAAAGAAATGTTGAAAAATAACACTTTTCCCTTTAATTTCAAGTTTTGTTTGATATTTGTACTGTGTTTAATTCACTCGTTTCATTTTCTTTTATGTATATACATATATTAGATGGATACATGTATTGGATGAAATAGTAGTTTTGGTCATGAAAAATAACCTTGACAAAGTCAAGTCTTGTTTAGGGGGACAGTAGTTTAGTTGAGCTCATAAATAAAATAATGTTTGGTTCATTACATGTACATAAAAATCTGGGCACGTAGTCATATTTTGTCCTAAACCTGACATTTCTTCTAATTGTTTATAAGTTACCTGTAAAGCCTCTCATTTTTATTTTTTCTTAAATGATTCTTCTCCTCTCTCTCTCAAGAAACACATCTTGTCTGTGTAAATTTATTATTAATTCATATCAAGTCATGTGGTTTTTTAGACCGTTAACTTCCCTCTTAATCATTTAACCTATTGTTGGTCATTTGGTTTATGAGGACTGTGTGTATATGGGGAATATAGGGTAGTCTTGTTTTTTACCTACATTTTATTCGTCTTTGAATTTAAAATCTAGTAGTCTTGGTCATCTCTTCCTCTCGTCTCATCCAAGTTAATGATTTGTGGTTTATTTTGCCAATATTTTCTAGGGGAGTTAGAATTTCCACAACTGTCCATTAACATTAGGATTGGCATGCCTATGAGTATAACATTCTCTTTTGTAAAAAAATAATAACAATCATGTAGACTTGAAGGAGGTGTGCTCAACCACAATTTTTTTGACTAGTCCATAGTCTACAATTGAAGAAGAAGAAGAAAAAGTGAAGAAGGAACTAGAATCAGTCTCAAGAATTTAATACAATTTAACAATGTTGATGCTCGTCGTAGAATAATATTAAAAATTATTCAAACACAACCTCCCCCTTTGTCAATAGCCCAATAACCCAATCATCATTAATCCACCTGGCCCCATCCTCTTTTATTCGATTTTAAGATTAAAATCAAATTGTTAAAGGTACCCAAAGTATTTTGTGGGGAAAGCAGATAAATAATTGTCTTATTTACGAGGAAAGAGAACACCAAATACCAAGTAAATTATGAGGATTTACATTTAATGCATTTTACATTAAGTAGTTATTTTTCATCATTTATATTAAAATGTCCAACATTTTGTGTTCGTCTTCTCATTTTTATATGGCCATTTCCAATCGTATGTACATTGTACAGATAGTCTCTCTCTCTCTCTCTCTCTCAAAGTCACAACAAATACTTAACAAATACGAGTTGAGTTCATATTAAAAAAATGTTGCAAGTTGGTTTTAAAAAATGTAGGGAAGTAGAGGAGAAAAACAACACAAAAATGTTTCTTTTTTTGTTTGCCACAAAAAAATAATAATAAAAACTTGGATCATGTAAAAGGAGGAAGAATTTTATTGTATTATTAGTATAAATAACCATTTAAAATTTTAACAAGAAAAGAACGAGAAGAACGCGTCTCCATTGTCTTTAATATTCAAGATAGTGAAGGGGGTTACAAACAAAAAAAAAAAGATTGTTTTGGTGAATTTGAGTTTCATTTATAATTTTTTTTATTTTTTTATATTGTGGTATTATTATTTCGAGTACCTAAAGATAAAGAAGACTACGAGAATATTTTAAATCTACAGATACACAACGTCGTTTCATCTTCTCTCTTTATTTGGACAAAAGTAGAAGGAAAACCAAGACTAATCTGACACATCTCAACATTTCTCTCTCTCTCTCTTCATTGACTGCAAATACTGTCAAATACTTGTTTCGCTACTTATAATTCGTCTTATTTACCTCCTCTTTATCACAGGTTTGAAGACTCCTGCGTGATTAAGCAGTGAAAAGTGAATCTCTAAAAAAGAAATATTTTTGTTGTTGTTTCAGTTCTGGTTTTTGTTTAATTTCAGCCAGTACTTTGTTTTTCTCTCTTTAAATACTTGTTCTTGTTTCTTTTTTTTGACTTTTTACTTCCCCTTTTGGCTTGGGGAGTAGTCCTTTTTTTCTTGTCTTTATTTAGGCTAAAAGTGTAGACAAATGGAGATGATTGATATAAAATATTTCTTTTTTTTGAGGACAAACATATCCCATACAGACTAATAATACATGTGAAATAAATAATGATTGGCTATCTTTTTACAAGTTTAGAATCATGATGATGATTATCATCTAAATTTCGGATCTCGTTTAATAACCCTCTTTATTCTAACTAGTTTATACTGCCTTTTAAACCTAATGCACACACAACTGATGTATGATAATTAAGTGGTTAGTGACTTTGAACAGGTGTTTAAATTAAAAGTGTTTTTATTTCTTTTTTATTCACCAGTCAAGTTCAAGGCTCAATGAGTCAATCAACTTTTTTGAGATAAACAAACGTGGAGACTTGTTCAGTGTCATGAATTATCACAAATGGGAGACTCATTCGTCAAATACAATTTAGTCGTTAATTAAATTTAATTCATTTGTAATCGAATCATTCATTCATTTTTTAAAACCTAATTAGTAATTACATTTTTTTAAGGTGAAAGAATTCAATCATTTCTTGGTATGAAAGTCCCCCCCTTCAAGACAATTTACAAAGGAAATTATGAGATGAAGACGTTAGAGTCAAAATTTAAAGAAATTATCAATTAAAAAAAAGTCTAGTTATAACAGAAAAAATTGTAGACACTAGAGATTCGTATCTTTGTTGTTATTGAGGAATGAGAGTGTGTGTGTGCTTGAGTATGACGAGGCAATTTTTTTAAAAAAGAAATCTGTAAAATTCCATACACATAAAATATTTCTC
Source organism: Arrhopalites spinosus (assembly GCA_034700945.1). Lineage (NCBI taxonomy): Eukaryota > Metazoa > Arthropoda > Collembola > Symphypleona > Arrhopalitidae > Arrhopalites > Arrhopalites spinosus. The sequence continues at coordinate 37,343 of JAQIVZ010000278.1, forward strand.
TTGTGACATATTTGGCTGTCATCAATTTCTCAAGTCAAGATGAATAGATAGATCAATCAGAGACTAATTATCATGCAATTAATGAGTAATTAAATGAAGCGAAGAGATAAAATGAAAATTAAAAAGTGCGTACACTTTTTTTACTTGAGCCTCTCTCTCTCTCTCTTGATAAATGAAGATGTACATTTTTCAATTATCCAACAAATTGAAGATTTTGTCAGTATAGACTGTAATGCAAAAAAATTCTTAAACCTATACGCACAACATGAAATGAATGAATAGCAATAATATTTTTTGACATATCCAAGACCAAGGACTTTACAAGCTGTATAAAAAACATAGTACAGTTGAGTTGTTGGTTATTTGTGCGCATATAAATAAAATAAAATTTTAGAATATGAATGTCAAAAACTCTTCTTTTTTTTGTACAGTTCAGAAAGTGCGTTTTGAGACGTGGGAGGAAGATGATAATGATAATAATGTGGACCATCATATGTACATATAGAGACATGTCATGCAACGGCAAGTCATGAGTTGTCATTTTTTTCTGTCGTCCTCTTGTCACACTGCCTTACAAAAGGAATCACAAGAAATGTAAGAAAAAAGTACAAAAAAAATGAAGCCAAAACATTTCTGTACAATTCCACGCTTGATTCTTCTCTTGACAAACTATTTTATTCTATTCCTACATTTGTTTTGTTGTCTCTTTCCTCCCCTCAAAAAAAAGAAGTTTTCGTGGAGGAATTTCACTTTTTTACTCTAAATTCTTGTCTTGATTTGTTCAAAAAAAGGATGAGGACAAATGAGAGGATTATATGTAATAAAAAGATAATTATAAACTATCACAAGTCTCAAATGATAAGTCATCGTCAGTTTATAAATGTATTAACTCTGTTCTGATCTAGTTGAAAAATTAGTACACGTTGATCTAACACATAACACGAAATTTCAATTATGGTATGAAATATGTCAAATAATCTTTCATCCCCTCAAATTATTGTACTCTACCTCTACTCAATCTCCACTCAAGAAAATAAATCTCAAATGGACTAGAGCGACCAAATCTTTTTTATGTAGTACAATAATTCTAACTTGTTCATTATATTTAAACAAACTCCAAAAAACATTCATTATTTGGATACTTAAAAGTAATAAAATTTCTTTTTTAAAATATCTAGTCAAAATTTTGGTACAGTAAGCTCTTTTGTTGTACTCTTTTTTTCTGTTACAATTTTCCAATGATTTGCATTTCTTTGCCTACTACGTAAGTATCTGTACATTAAAAAGTATAGAGGTACAATTATCTTTAATTTCTTTGTGACAATTTTTTTTCTACAAGAATTGTGAATTGAAAAAAAGAAGAAGAATTGACAGAGCTTGTCAATTAGAGGAGGACAGTAAAAGAAAATAAAGATGCTAATTACTTTAAATGTGAACATCTTTAAGAGCTTACATGTCAATATAAATTCTTAAATATTATACTAACTGCCATTCCTGTCAAATCTAGAATTGTAGAGCAGAACTCTCTCTCTATTTCCTTTATGGCCCTTTACAATAGTACCTTATGTATACCATACTTTTTTGTATGCTCTCTCTCTCTCAATTACAATTTACTAATGGTAATTATGGAGAATTTTTCTGTCTCAGTGAGTCTCATCACTAATTTATAGTTATTTATCTTTACTGACATTTTTCTTGTTTGTTCTTTTAGCCGACTCCCTTCTTGGTATTCTTGTCACTCTTGACTTGTAGTTGAGGTTCTTTGGTAGTATTTGCACTTTGCAATGATTACAAATCTCAGACTAATTAAGTGTCACTTCGAAGAACATACAAAGATGGATTTTTATTGCATATTTTCTTCCTTGTTCATACTTTGTATTTTACACTCGACTTTTTTTACACATGTCCTTTCTCATTTCTTAATTTAATTCAATGTATCAGATACATATTATATACTTACCAGGTAGGAAAAGACAAAGAGTGACGGAACAAGTCTCACATGCTCAGTGAATTTTGAATGGATAATAGTGAATTAGGATAATAAAAGTAAAATAAATACGAGAATATTTTATCATTTTTATCTCTCTTTCCTCTTTTAATTAAATCTGTGAAGGAAATGATGAGTTTTTTCTTGACTTATTTCTCAAACTACTTTTACAGTTGAGATTACGCAAACAATGAATCAATATGTCATATTTACATATACGTATCTCATGTAGTTCAATTGTAGTCTAGTTTTTCATAATTTTTTTACAAATAACAATCAACTTAATATGACTGAGACTGAATTAGTACAGTTTATTCAAGTCCCTATTTTTTAATTCATTTAAATTATGTAAATAATAATACAAAAAAGTCATAAAACAACAATAATACAAATTAGTGAAAATTATACATAAAAATATTATTGGCTTAACGCTAATTACAGGTTACTGGGTTTTGTACTAATGTTTTGCGTACATTTTATTTTATTGTAAAATTGCGTGTTCTTATTCCTTCAGACTGCCTGTGATCATCTCCTATTGTAGTGAATGTGTGAGAAACTTTCCAACAAAATTTTTTTCCCCATATCTTTTTCTTGTGTTCTTCATGACAGTTAACTAATTTACTCCATAGCTCCTGCTCAAACACGGAGAGAGAGAGAAAACGGAAATGGTGGGATCATGTGTGATTTTTATTCACAAAAATTAATAATCTCTCTTTGTGCCTTCCTAAAAGCCAAAAAGCATGTGACTTTTGCCTGTAGCCTTTTAGTTTGGGAAATGTGCTTTGCGTGTGTCGGAGGCATTTTAACGCTGTCACTGGCCATCAAAATTCTTCTTTTGTGTATTACCGACTCGTCTAGCTTATACACGTTTAATATCTAACTTTATCACTTTTGATGTAATATTACATGTTATTTTTTCCATTTATTTTTTAACTATTTTCTCCCCCCAATTTATTTCGCTTGTGTTTATGTATCCCAAAGGTTTGAGCTCTTTTGTTGTCTTTTTACTGCAAAAATGTTCATTGTATCTCTCCCCTTTTCACTTTCAGGTTTTGTAATTCGACAAGTTTGCGGGTGTCATGCAAGAAAAAAATCACATGCAATTCTTTTTTTAAGTTAAAAAGGTCATGTCATATAAATTTAAACCTTTTTGCACTTTAGTGTGATCTAAAAATCTGCCAGCGAAATAAACATTGACTTTTTTCTTACAATGTTGTGCAAGGTAAGAGTTATTTAATATTTAATATACATAAAATGAAATTTCAAAAGATAATTATGTTGAGACTGCCTTGGATTAAAATTGTTAGACACACTTCAATTTTCTCCATTTTTTTCCCTTTGATTTAAACCCAACAACTCAAAAAGCTGGTGAATGCAATTATCATTAATTATGTTTAATCTTGTCGTGAAATCTAGAACTGAATCTCTAATATAGAATTGAATAAGATGAAGATATTGGTTTGAGAACAATTCCTCTCATTTCTTTCTCTTTTTTTGTATAAAAAAATTTATTTACAACTTGATTAAATTCATCTGACCAGGGAACTGTTCAGAAATGTTTCCATTATATTATTTTAACAATAAAGGGTAATAAAGGAAACCATATCTTCTTTTATTTTTTTTTATATTCTCTTCCTCTTCTCATTTAATTCTGTACCCCCGTCTCTCTTCATCATTCTTGCTATATACTCTTTTTTGTGTCTGTAAAAAACAAAAGAAGTCTGAATTAGAAAATTTCTTCTGCCAGGTTGAAGGTGCAATGAGAAGATAAAATTAATCGAGAGTCATATACAAGTATAATGTTTTGTTGCTATTAATTTTTTTATTCTAATTCTAATTAGAAATACATATTGTACTTTTTATTGTGTCATTCTACGGTACATACTGTACGTATACCTATAGACAATAAAAGAAAAAGATTGGAGATTCTCACGACAATAAATATTAATCTTTTACTTGTTCTCTCTTCTTTTAAACTAAAATTAAATTATAAATAATTGTGATTATGTGAGAGCAAAAGGCAAGAAATAGTTTTGCTTTGAATGTAAAATAACTCAAATTAATTTTATTCATCTGTTTCTGCTTTTCATCCAAAGACTGCTCTACATAAATAGTTACTGTACACTGTACACATAGGTAAGTACAGACTACAGACATATTTATTGTTTCCTTCCTACTGTTTCTGGTGATAAAAAAACTGGTTAAAATTAAATTAAATTAATTAATCAAGATGAAAAAACTCGTGGTACTTATGTAAGAAAGTGAGGAGATGAACATCCAAATGGAATGACTTCAAGAACAAGAATTTTCAATAATTTTTGTAGTTTTTTTGAAGCTTTCTCTCATCGTCAGATTTATTTTTTTACACAATATGTATTTTGTATTAACTGGCCCCAAGTTAAAAGACGGTGTACAATGTACAGCAATTCATTAAATACATTTACATTTAGATAGTAATTGGCAAATAAAATGCCATAATACTTTCCTACTTAAATAACATCCCCCTCAAATCCTGATTGATTATGAAATATGTGGTGACAAATGCTGTATGTAAATAACTTTGAGAAAATCTGTGTTCGCCTAGGACTTGACTTAACTGATTGTCAGTGACCAGAAGGAAGCATTCTTGAAAGTTACATTATTATGAGAATAATTTTCTATAAATATAAGGAAACATTTAAAAATATGCCCAATCAATTTGGTTCTTCCTTAGAAGACTTTTGCAACCAAATTGAATTTAAATTTGTATTTCCATCCTGAGTCTTATTTTTTTGATTTTTTTCATATTTAATAATGAAATATTTAGGAAGATGATAAGCATGAAGAAAGTTGACTATAGAAAATTGACATTACTCAATGTACATTACTGTTGTAAACTCTTTAAGCAAGTTGAAGCAGGTACACATTGAAATTTCCCTATTGTTTGTCATCTTCATCTTTCCACGACGAGGAGACTGCTGAGTTGTCGTGAGTCAATACTTTTTTTTGTGTGAAGATGATGGTAACAACGACTTTAGCAGTAGTTAAATATTACGAAGTACTTAAAATAAATTGTACATTGTATTGGTGATGTATGGCAGTTGGGGATTGTTGTGGCTTTTCACGATTAGAATTACCTACGGTCATAATATAACTGAGTGAACTGAATCAAATTTCATTTCATTTATGTCTACATTGTTAAAGTTGGATTGAATGGAAGGAAAGGAGAGAAAAATTAATGAAAGTGAACAAGAAAAAATACTCTTTATTATCATATTATAAACTCGCATAATTTATTAAGTCAAATTTATCTTAATTCTTTTTTAATATTCTTATTTTCACGTCATCGCCCTCGTCCTCGTCCTCATCTTGGTTAATATTTAAGTAAGAGAAATATAATATACGGTCAAGTACGGTGATAATCAGTGATTTCAGTCACAGGTAAACTTTATAAAAAAGCATATGTGTTATATACTATTGTCACTAATATACCCATGTTGAGTAATCAAATAAATAACCAATTATTATTACGCCTTTAATGAATCAAGAGCAAAAAAGACAGATGGGTTAGACACAACATTAAGAATAAGAAAGCTCACTAACATGAATTTAGAACAATAAGATGTTACAGACAGTCAAACTTCACCTTAGACAGATACACTTTATTTTATTTAATTATTATTTCATATTTACTATATTGTCTAACCCCTAAACTTTTTCCTCATTGATCCTGACTCAACTTTTCAACCAGAGAAATTTTAAAGAAACCAATAATGATCGTACATACACAAATTCAATAGAAAGAGAAACAGATGGGCTTTAAAATTCAAGAACAATAACAAAGTCTATCTTCATCTTCTATCTTGTACAGATATAATCGATATTCACAGCTACAACTGTACCTATAATGTATTGAAATAAAATTGTTTCGGCCTCATGTTTTTATCTTTTAATGTAAAACTTGTACAGTACAAGTCAGTCTAAATGCTACAACAATTTTATCATGCTATAAATATACTTTATGGCAATTTCGATCTAACGTGTATGAACATAATCAAGTCATGATTTCAATTCATGAAACCTGTCAGCCCTCTCTCATGAAAAAGAGTTCATCCGTAACACATTTTCTTTTCCACAAAATGTTTTATATAAAATTGCCTAAAATTGGAACAAGTTGATCTGACCAAGTTCAAAGAAAACGTTGAAGTGTGATAAAAACTTGCTTTTTTTAGAAATCTTGCTAGACTATTATGTCTCTTTGAAAGTGTGATTAAATATTGTTTCTCATCAACAACTATTACGTATAGATCAACTGTAGAGCTGTCTTCTTGTGTGAATCAATCTTTTATTGTTTTACTTGACAGTCTACAACAACAATTTTGTATATAATATAAACTGGTAGATTCTGGTTCTGGTTAAATAATCAAATGATCGCAAATTGGAGAAAACGAGATGACACATGTCACGTTATTAGTGTGATTTCAAAGGGATGATGAGATGGGGGAGGGGTTGGGGAACTCGATTCATTTTTACTTTCATTACAATGATCTGTTTTGTTGTTTATTGAGAGACAACAACCAACTAACTGATAGCACTAAATAGCATACATTTTTATAACTGACAAGCCACTGCTCACTGATCAGTCAACGCTTCCTTTGACATCATGTTTTGGCCTGTAGAATGGTCATAAGATGGGAAATTATTATGAGAGATGAACACACACAAGAAAGTGAAATAGAAAGTGGACATTTCCACTACTTAAAATTTGTCTTGTTTTTTTTCCACATCCTAATACAATAAAGATAAAGATTACATTTAGAGTATTCATGACGAATGGACAATGTACAAGACAATAATTGGTGTACAGCAGAGACAACCATTCAATTTGATTATGAGCTCCCAAAAATTGTCAAAAACACAGAATAAAACTACTTCTGGGAATTTTCCGGTCCATTGTTACACTTACAACTTTTATGTAACGATTTACTTAAAATGTTGTAGCGTAGAGAAAGTCGAGAGTCATAGTTATGTGTCACTGTGGAATGACAAATGCAAAAATGGGGAATTTTAGTCATTGTAAAATAAAATAAATAAAATATCCAAAATTCTTAGGAAAAGAATGAAAGAAAGAAAGCTCCATCACAAAGATTATTTATTTAAAGTGATAAATTTTTTATCATTGCAAAATTATTTTATTAAATAAAGTCACTCTAATCTCATGATTATTATGTAGAGTAGAATGGGTCAATATACGAATAATTAAAGACAAATGAGAAATGTATAATAATATTACACGTAAAAAATAAAAAAACATTCATGTAGACAGGAAATGTTTTTGCTCAAAGTCTTGACCAGCTAACCGGCTAAATTAATTGATCATCATTAACTGACCGTCAACATCGGAAATGATTATTTTGGCTTGTACTGTTATACTTTTTAAACTACTTTCTTCCTCAACCATAATTTGGAGATCAAAAGGTGATAATGTGTACTAAATGAGATACAGTAGCTAACCACCCAGATTCCACGTCAATTCATTTACCAATTGTACATGCATGGATTGTGCCAAACCAAACCAAATAAAATAGCCAGTAACATTAGGTTGAGTGGACAAAAAAAACACGGCATCTAAATGTTAACCGTATGCCATTATTACAGTTTAATACACTTTTACTCTTTTTTTCTCTATTTCACTTTCATTGTCAGTCCATGGATTGACATCCAATAGGAAGCTAAAGACGAATCGTTTATTCGACAAGATCACACGCGGTGAGCCCATAAAACCACATCACCAAATCAACAATCAACGTATCATTCATCAGACTCAATTGTTAAGATCATTGAAGATCAGCCCCTAACTGTCTCATCTTCTTTTCTTTCTGCTGTCACACGATGTGTAGAATAAAGTTGTAAAAGTTGAGAGCCCAATATATATATATATATATACATACCTACATTATGTATGTGCGTAATCAAATCAAAGTCAAATTCTATAACAAGTACGAGTAATTAAAGTCTATTCACACCTTAAATTTATAAAGGTACATCTTTCTTGAACATGCAATAATTAAACGGAAGTTGTGGAGCTTAATGCTCATTTTCTCTAGTTTCATTTTCTTTTTTTGTCTCTCTGTCTCTCACTGTGTAACAACAACAACAAAATAAAAAAAGAGCTTTTGCTTTCGCCCAGTCTTTCCAATGACATGTTAATAATGATAAGACAAACAGACAGTCAAAATGAAGTTCTCCTGGGTCTACGCATAAAAAAACAGACACGTTGTAAATACAGCATGGTTAACATTTTAAAGTGGAATTAACTCAATACTGAGTAGAAATTAAAATTGAAAAGCAACACTCAAAACAATATAATCATGGATGAATTCATTTAAGTCCATATTAGGGCATTTCCTTATTTGGCCATGAAGATTTGTTTGTTTGCTTTTCTGCCTACAAGTCGGATTTAAATTCGAACAAGAATGTAACAAAAAAAAGTAAAACTGTCATATCAAGAGTAATGTCCATATACCACAAATATTAGCATGCATTCAAATGTATGCAAGTAACTACAAAATAGAAAATCATAGAGGGTGAAATCCTTTTACGTGTACACACCAAATTGAGAAACGAAGAAATCATAGCTAATGAAGATCAGCTGTACAAAAAGTTTTTATTTGTTGTTTTCTTTTATTAAAAAAGATAGAAGATAAAGATTGTTCAATCTGTTCAGTTTTAATTTGACAGTTTCAGTGTATATGTAGCAATTATTTTAAGTTTTTTTAGAATTCAATATGAGTTCATTAGTCATATGATTACAGATTATTAATATTTACTATAAAAGGAGTACGACATAACTCAAGATTGATAGTTCATAAGTATATAATATATGTATTGACACAATATAGTATTTACAAGCATTACAACTCTTTATTATGTACAAAGTAAAATAAATAGACAAAAACATAAGTAATCGTTTTAAAAAATTAACAAATTTTCAATGGTCGCCGTCCGTCAAACAATACACCTACTACTGTGGGCTAGAAAAAGGTTTTCAATAATATGGACGGCCGTCCAGAACCGTACAAAAAAATATTTAGATTTGTTCTTCCCCGGCTGCCATCTTCAATTGTTGTAGTAGTAATGCACGTTGTTTTTCTAATTCTGTCTCTGATAATTCGTCACCACTTCCACCACCACCATCCCCATCTTTCCTTTTTTTACCATTTTTATTAGACGATTTCTTTTTACTATCTTTGCTATTTTTGATGTCCAAAGAGTCTATGGAACTTTCACTCTAAAAATTTTAGACAAAACATTTTTTAGTCATACAATTAATAATAATGATCCCACAGTGAGTAAAATCATCGACTTACAGATGAACGATAGCGTCGTTTCTTTTTCTTCTTGTTTTTCTTTTTCTTTTTAGATTTTTCTCTTTCTCTATCTGAATCGGTAATGGAAGACATGGATTCAGAACGAGATGATGATCTACGTCTTCTTTTCTTTGACTTCTTTTTCTTTTTAGAATGTTCATCATCGGACTCGCCAGACTCCTAATATGTTTTATACATTAAAGTTTAAATATTTCATAATTATCATATTAAATCTTATTATTACAGTATGTACTATGTAAAATGATCAACTCTTATAATTCATGACATTAATTGTTAACAATTTTGATAATGTAGAGTACACAAAATGCAAATCACTAATTTTTGTTTAATTCTTACCTTATGGGACACAGATCTCACAGATCTAGATCTACTCGAGTCTGTAGATGATGAACGTTTCTTATGTTTCTTTGACTTTTTCGTCTTCTTTGCTCCATGATGATGATGTCCACATTTTTCATCTTGTTCATGTACGTATTCCTTGAAAATTAAACAAGTGCACAGTTAAAAAAATCAGACCAAGTAGAGTTTCAGCATATCATAATTCTGATTTGAAAATAAGTTTTAGCCATTGATATTTAGTATTTAGCTCACCTCAAATATTCTTTTCCTAACTTCTTCTGACTCTATAGCAAGATAAGCTTCTTTTGTAGCCAATAAAGCCCTAACGTCTTCCCAAGAAGTTTGAAAATCAACATTCATTTCTCGGAAGAGCGCTATTGGAAATAAGTAATGACAAATTGTAAATTCGGTAAAATACAGTAATGAAATGACATACAAAGGTCAATATGTCAAGGTTTGTTGCGCTGTTTACTTACTTATTAAATCATTCGCTAAAAGTTTAATTTTCTTCGCTTCATCCTTTGCCCGTTCTTTAGCCTTGGACTCCGCCTGAAAAGTGAAATGTTTACACATTTATTTATTTACGTATCCTTGTGGTCATTTTGAATGAACTATGGGTACATTTCAGAAAAATTTTGAAACCCAAATTCTAGAATGATTTTACCTTCTCAACTAAAGAATTATACGTGAGTTTGACATTTCCGGCATCCAGACTAGCTGCTCGTTTATCCTCACAAACAATTGTAGCAAAGTCTTCAAAGGTGGTCTCTTCCTGCACATGAACAAAAATCATGGAAAAATGTAGACATTATCGGTCAGTCATTTAAGTTGAGTATTTGTTTTTTTTTGAAAAAAGTAGATACTTACATTAATGTCGAAGGATTTTTCTTTAAGAATTTCTTTGATAACTTTCTTCTCCTCTTGATACCTTGATTTGAGATCTTCTACATAAAATTTAAATAAATCTAACGGACTTGAGCCTGGTTGGCCTAGCACTGTAATGAATAAAGTTAATTTCATCAGGTGATATTTCACATTTACAATTAACCTGTGTGCATTTAAGTATATCTACTTTAAAAAAGAACAATAAGGTTTCTCACTGATAGAAAACCTAGGGTCCGTATTAATTATTGAGAAGAGTTCTACCCACAGGGACATTGACGTTAATCTTCCTTGCTCATGAAGTTCATCTAATAATTTCTATAATATTCAAAAAAAAAATATAATGAAAACTTTGGACAAATGTGGAATATATAATATTTGATAATTCAACATTCCATAAATAATTGCTAAACGAACCAAAAAAGCATCCCGATTTTTTCTCTCCATTCTTCTGTTTCTACGCTTTTCCAACTCTCTTTCTTCCTCTTCTTCACGTTCTAAATCTTTTACGTGTTTCTCAAATACTATTAGGGCGTCTTCCTTGTCCATGGCTTAAGAAATTAATAAAGTTCATAAAAAGTACATTACGCAAGTTTCAATACATCATATGTAAATTGAGAAATGAACATGTGCATACCCAATAATTCTCGGTCTTGGAAAAAGGTAGCATTATCCAAGAGCATTTGTTGTGCTTCTTGCCACGTTGTTTGAAAAGAAATTTGTGGCATACTCTCTAAGAGGTAATAAAGTATAAAGAGTACATTAGACAAACTAATTTCACTTGTTTTATACACTCCAATAGTAGAGAGGCAAATATTATGATTTTTTTGATATTACATACCAAGTAAATCTGCTAATTTCTTCATATTTCTCTTTTTCATGTTCTTGGCCTCTTCTTTTTCTCGTTTGGCAAGAAGAACGATGGCATCTTCCTGTAATGTTGACATGATAAAAGTAGTTGGAATGCTTTCAAAGAACATTTGAATATATTTTTAATTTAAATTCTTAAACAACCAACTTACATAGATATCACGACGATCTGCATCGGGAACTGCTCTCCAAACATCAAAAGTTCCAAACATCTCTTCACATCGATAGTATTTTGTTATTGACGTCACCTTCTCATTATTTAAAAGGAATGCCTCTAAATCTTCTTTAGCCTTTTTTGCTTTTTGTCGTGCTTCTTCACGTTCATCTTTTTGTCGTTGAACTTTGTAAACGTTAAAAGCCTGCTTTCTTTCAGTGTTCTTTTCAAAGACTCTAAATCGTGGATCACGATTTATTAGTTTACTTGCTTGCTCCCACGATGATGAACTGTGAATATTCTGTCATAAAAAATAATTACAATTGTTAGTTAGGCATTACAAGGACTTGGATTTTCCAAAGAAACAAAAGGCACTAGGTAGAAAACAATTACTACGATGAAAAATAATTGCAAAAAATCCCTTAAACTGTAATTTAATTATGTAATTTAATGTTCATACCTTCTCCTTTAAAAGATCTTTAAATATCTCCATGGCCTCTTTTTTATCTTTTACAGATGGAATGATTTTTTTCTTATCATTTGATCCGTCATCTGCATCAGACATTTGCTCATCACTGTCTGATTTGTCGGAACCATTTGATTCTTTAGTATTCTCATCTTGATTAGAGCTTCGATTACTTTGTTGAGTTGACTCATCTACAAGTGCTGATATATCCATAGGTCGAAATGCTGGAACCATTCTGTGAAGGACAAGAAATTAAATTGTACAATTACTTTTTCCCAAACATTTTGACATGAAAATAAAAATATACTTACTAAGTAAGTATATTTTAAAAATAAGTGTTGTTTTTTAATAGATTACCCAGGTATAGGAATTTGTTGATGGGGAAGCATTGCTTGTGCCATCATAGGGAGTTGTACTGGGGGAGCACCAGGAACATTTATATTAATTGGAGTTGGAACAACATTTGTTACTACAGAGTTGACTACGGCAGAAGCAGTGGCAGACTCTGCAGCAATCTTTGCGTTGAGTTCCTCTAACTCGGGTGGAATTTCCCATCGACTCTCTTTGGTATTAATATTATGGTAGTAAGTTTTCCCAGCATCAGATGTGTACTCTTTCCATGGACATTGAGAGAGTAATTTCTAGTTTGACAAAAAAAAATTTATACAACTGCATTACGTACTTGTCAGAAAGAACAATACAAAAAAAGAGAAAACGGTGAGCGGTTAGATTCAATATTACAAATGAAAATGAGTCATGTGTACATACCTCAGAGGGTGTTTTCAACTCCTCAGGTTTCTCCCAAGAACTTTGTTTAGTATTTATATTATAATAATAAGTACGACCATCGGGTGCTTTATGCTCAGTCCAATCAGAGGACATGGCAAGAGGGTTACCCACCACGGTAGATGCACTGTAAATCATCATTTGATCAAATTGAAATAAATATTGTGTGAAATAAGTTGAAATTTAAATTTGACAATTTACTCACCCTGTTATTGATGCAGCTGGAGGAGGAATATTCATGCCAACTCTTGGCATACCCGGCATCATGAAAGGCATTCCAAATTGCATTGACATATTTGGAGTACCAGTTGGTTGAGTGGTTCCGATCCCAGGAGGAAATCTCACTGGATGCCCTGTTCCGAAAGGCATCATTTTTTTTGCTTAAATTCTCTCTCTCAGATTAGCAAAACACAGCAAGGGCAGCAAATTTTCAAAATCAAAAACTAAAAATGCTACATGTCAAAGGACAGAAAGGACAGAAAGTTTGCTTGTGTACGAAAACAAAAAGAAACACAAAATAAAACAATAGACAAAAAACACCCTTTCTCTACCTTACCTTCTGACATTGAGTGACCCTCTTGACTTATTTTCTAGTAAACTTGACCCCGGTACACAAATTGTTTACACCAAAAAAAATAAGCCAAATTTCGGCTCGAATCGGCTCGTTCAAATAATTGTACTCTCCCTCCTAAGACATAGTTTTCCCTACTCGCCGAAGTCGTCGCTGATAGTCGCTGGTCTGGGTAAGGTCGTCGCCATTATATATTTGGTGTGTGTTAATTAAAAGTTGGTTGTTGAAATTTTGTAAAAAATGTTGTCTACTTTGGGTCGTGCTTGTTCCGGTATATTCAAGGCCTCCCTTCGTGGGAGCGAGACGGCCCGATTCCTAGCAGCTTCTAATAATGCCCTTAATAACACCTCATGTAAGTTTCTTGTTGTCCATCATTTTAATGTAGAGACAAAAAAAATATATTTTAACAATGATTCTCCTTATATAGTAACCAATGTGGTTGAAATTTTTTTACCGGTTTTGATTCATACATTAGTACTGTGTCATTTAGTCCTTGGAAAACAATTTAATGGACAATAGAAAGGCTCCCAAGAAATCAATTTTAGTACTTGCGGTAGAATAACCTTATGTACATGCATGTATGAAAAGTATAAAAACAGACTGACCCAGTATCAAAATGGGCAAAAAAATATTACCATTCCTTTGGTTAGTTTAACATGAAAAAATGTTGCAAAAAATTACATTTCATTTTGTAGTAAGAATTATTTTGAAGCAAATTTTTATGTATTATCAAATCAATATATTTTATGTACATTTATAGCATGTAGGTACATACGTCTAGTAGGTGATCTTATGACTTGTATATATAAAGATGGCTTGTAGCCAGGACTTTATGTCTTGATGTATATATTATTCCTTAATATGAGTTAACTTTTGCTAGAATGTCTATTTTTAGAGATCCTTTGAATTTTCTATAATATATTTTACGTGAAATTCGTTTGTACCCATGCTAAGCTGTTACATAAGCTTACACTAATGTGCAACAAATAATTTTGGACTTGAAAATTTAACTGTTTTAATATATTGAGGAACAATTGTAAATTATGTGTTGAAATTTTATTTTATTTTTTTTATATAGATGGAAAGACCAACTATGCCACTAAACCCGCTCCCTCCGGTAAAAGGTCATCCGGTAAAATTACAGCTGTGATCGGTGCTGTGGTCGACGTTCAGTTTGAAGATAACTTACCACCAATTCTTAATGCATTAGAAGTCGCCAATAGGACTCCCAGACTTATATTAGAAGTTGCCCAACATTTAGGTTAGTTAAATTACTGATTATTTTAAAATTAAAAATTTACTCTCAACTTTTATGCTAAACTGGTTGTTTTCTTTTTTAGGAGAGAATGTTGTGCGAACGATTGCCATGGACGGTACTGAAGGTTTGGTTCGAGGACAGAATGTAAGCGATCTTGGTACTTCTATTACCATCCCTGTAGGACCCGAAACTCTCGGAAGAATCATGAACGTTATTGGTAAGATAAATAATATGAAGCATGGATCATATGTTAATAATTGTATTCTGACTAAAATGTTCCTTTCTCTTTTTAATTTTACAGGAGAACCAATTGACGAGAGAGGTCCCATTAATACTGACAAATTTGCACCAATTCATGCTGAGGCTCCAGAATTCGTAGAAATGAGTGTAACACAAGAAATTCTTGTTACTGGAATCAAGGTCGTAGACTTGTTGGCCCCATACGCAAAGGGAGGAAAGATTGGTATGTAAACATGATTAACATTGTATAAAAAAATTAAAAATTATTACTGTGGGCACATTTTATAAAATTCATATTTTGTTTTAAATAGGATTGTTCGGTGGTGCTGGTGTCGGTAAAACTGTATTAATTATGGAGTTGATTAACAACGTAGCTAAGGTGAGAATATTTGACAATAATTTATATGATTTCTCTGTGAAATGATTTTTTTATCATGTAAATTATAAAAATAAATTAAATTATAATTAAATTTTAAATTACTTTCTGTAGGCTCATGGTGGTTACTCAGTCTTTGCTGGAGTCGGCGAACGAACCCGTGAAGGTAATGATTTATACAAGGAAATGATTGAGGGAGGTGTCATCTCACTCAAGGACAAGACTTCAAAGGTATAATGAAATAAATTAACAAATAAATTTATGAATATTTTGAAGTAGAAAGTTGAATGTCATAATAATAATGCTTTCATTCTATTTTAAAAATAATAGGTAGCATTGGTATATGGACAGATGAACGAACCACCCGGTAAGATATAATCTGATAAAAAAATTCCATACTTACATGATGCAGTTCTTTTTGGTCATTTCTATAATATTTTCTCTAATTTTGTATTTAACTAGGTGCCCGTGCTCGTGTCGCTCTCACTGGATTGACAGTCGCTGAATATTTCCGTGATCAAGAAGTAAGAAAACTTTAATGAATCAATAATTTTTATGTAGTGTTCACCATGTACTAATCATGTTGTTTCCTAAATTTATGCTACAATAGGGACAGGATGTATTGCTCTTCATTGACAACATTTTCCGTTTCACACAAGCCGGTTCTGAAGTGTCTGCTCTGTTGGGTCGTATTCCATCTGCTGGTGCGTAATTTAAATTTTTTCTATGGTTTGTCAATAGCACATTAATGACAATTCCTTTTAACCACTAAAAATAATGACACAATAATAAGAACTATGATGGTACAGTAAAAGGCGGTAGTTAAATAATTTTTTGTTACATTTTTTTTACAGTCGGTTACCAACCAACTTTGGCCACAGGTACGTGTTACGATTTTGTTCAACTATGATATTGTACTTATGTTCCAAAAATCATGTTTCCATGAGTGCTAATTTTTTTGCTTTCTCTTCCAGACATGGGTTCCATGCAGGAAAGAATTACCACAACCAGGAAGGGATCCATTACATCCGTACAGGTAATATTGACTATGATAATGTATACAAGTACATTTTACAAGTTAAAAACTGCATCACCTAATAATATAAATATAATACTAAATTTTTTTAAAAAAAAAAAATATAGGCTATCTATGTGCCTGCTGACGATTTGACCGATCCTGCTCCAGCTACAACTTTCGCTCACTTGGACGCCACAACTGTATTGTCTCGTGCCATTGCTGAGTTAGGTATCTACCCAGCTGTGGATCCCTTGGATTCAACCTCACGTATCATGGATCCTAATGTCATTGGAGCTGATCACTACCAAACTGCTCGTGAGTAATTATGTTGTTGAAGTATTATTAATGAATTGAAAGTTCCCCTTCTCGTTTATTTTAATAAATGCATTGTTAACTTACAAACAAAACAAATTGGGATTCACAAAAATGACTTTTAATGGCAATTTGTTTTCTTTTCTAGGTGGTGTCCAAAAGATTCTTCAAGGTAGGCAATCTAAATCTTCATTATTTTATCTTTAAGCATGTTCAATATATTCTTTATTGAAATTACATTTGTTTAATATACATTTTTTTATTATTATTCTAGATTACAAGTCACTTCAGGATATCATTGCCATTTTGGGTATGGATGAATTATCCGAAGAAGATAAATTGACTGTGTCTCGCGCTAGGAAAATCCAACGATTCCTCTCACAACCTTTCCAAGTTGCTGAAGTTTTCACTGGTTAGTCAACTCGTCATAAATAATAGAAAATTAAAATAACTAATGAGCACACTGAGCAGTGCAGAAAGTGTCACATTGAATAAGTATGTTTGTGGACATGGGATTGGTTTCATGAAATGAGGACACTGAATGAACAGTGCTTTCTCCTGCAAGTATACGTAATTGGTAGCCATGTACATGTAGGTAATTAAATTTATTTGTCTCATGTTTCAGGTCATGCTGGTAAATTAGTACCAATTGAAGAAACTATTCGGGTACGTATGATAATTATGGATAAATTATAAGCAATTTTTTTTTTAAAAAAAAAACATTCTTCTCATGTTATCATTGACTATGTACTTGAAATTTACTTGAGTTTATTTTTGACTTTGCAGGGATTTAAGAAAATTTTAGCTGGTGAATTAGATCATTTACCTGAAATTGCTTTTTACATGGTCGGTCCCATCGAAGAGGTTGTCGCTAAAGCTGCGAAACTCGCCGAGTCACAGCAGTAAACTTTAACAAAATTATATATATAAAAATATCCATCATTGAGTCAACTTAATCAGTTATTAGTGTTCAAAAAAATCCACGTAAAAAAAACTTGTAAACTGTTAATAAAATATTTATCCTTCACGAAAAAAACAATACAAAGTATATGGGGAGATCTACAACAATAACTAAGCTTATACATTCGAAGATTTCAGAGGAGCATGAAGATAAAGTATATTATGCATATGAGAAATATACAATTTTGTTGTCACTGTTCCAGTTACATGTAGACTATTAAAAACTTGTTTTATGAAAACAGAAATTCATTTTTTTTCATTCATAAATAATGACAAAAACATTGAGTAAAGCATATTTAGGTATAGAGTAAAACTTCTTCTCCCTTTCACTTCACACACTTGAACATTGAACTTATAATGTTGGTTTCGTCACGTAAAAGACGAAAAAGTTAATAATTATTGGGATATTCCGTATGGAAATCTAAATTTACAGTAAAATTAGTAGTAATGATTTGACTGTAAAATCCATTTTTTTTATTGAGGGCCAAATGTGTGCGTAATTTAACTGATATTATATTATAATTTGTGGACAGAGAAGCATATTTTTTCAATTGGAAAACTCTCTCTCTTTCCAATTTGAAACACAAGTGTCAATTCTTATTATTTGTAAATACAACTACGTTCAGTAATTATTGTTGGGATTCTCAACAGCATCCAAAAGAAGATTTTTTTAAAAAATAATACAAGAATGAATGGTCTAACAGCATCTGAAAAATTGGGTATTAGCCCAGAAGTTCGTGAACTTAAATTTGGACAGAGTTTTAATACAAAAGGTGGTTCGTTCCATACGATAAGGTACAAAACAATTTTTTTTATTCCTTTATTGTAAAATATTTTAATTACAACTAGATGCTCATTATACACGACTAGAGAGAAAAATATGTCACAACGTTGTATATTTATTTACATGAGATTTTTCGGAAGAGAGAAACCCCAAATTCGACCTCAATCTTAGAACATAGTCTCCGTATTAATATTCACAATCTTTTAATTTGACTTTTCTTTTGAGAAATAAAAAGTTGAAAAAGCATACAAAGGTTATGCAAGGTTACTTAGGTATATGATTGTATGAGGATGGAATGTTTTTAAATTCAATTTTATATTGAAATAATTATTTTTGTAAAATATTTTAACATTTTGACTTTTGTCAACAGATATGATTTTAAACCAGCAAGTGTGGACACGACTAAAATGGCCACATTGGACGTCAATAACAGTCAAGTAACAATCTCTATGCAGAATACCGATGGAACCGCAACAGTGTTCACCGGTCCACGGAAACCATATGGGAAAGAATGTGTTCTAATCATTGACCCTGAGACGGGTGAATGTGTACTCGAAAAACTAACACATAGTATTCAAGTTAAAAAGACAAGGTAATTTGAAAAAAATTATTTCATTTGTACATTTAACATGGTACTTTGACTCTTCATTTCTTTGTAACAAATATCTCAAAAAAAGTAAATACTTAGATTCTAAGTCTTAGAACATGACATTTATGAAAAAGGAAAACTATTGATAACTTTTCTAATACAAAATTTTAAATGACATATTTTAATTTCAGACAAGAAGGAGCTAGTAAAATTACAAAAAATATTCCTCCAGCTCCAGCACCTCCTCCAGAAATAAAGAAACATCACATAGTAACGGGTGGTCTCAGTTCCTCACAAAATCACCGAATAACTGACTCAAAATCATCGAATCACGATAAGAAACCTAATAAAACATCATCAACGAACTCTTTATCCGCTATGAATAATCCTACTCAAAGACGACCACATTCACCAATGCCAATGGCACTCAGCGTCCCTCAACGTCATTCACCATTAAGTACCTCCCCTGGAAGATTATCACCCACAAGTAATGTACATAGCAGTAGTAGTGGTAATGCATTTGATGCCCTTCTAAGTAATCATAGTAAACAAAGTAGACAACAGATTCTTCATCATCAACAACAACTACAAATTCAACATCAACAACAACAACAACACTCAATGGCAGCCTCACTTATGCCGTCATTAACTAATTTTGAAGGTTAGAATTTATGTTCCAAATTTTTTTATTAAACATTTTTTCATTTAAGCATATTGAAGTAAACAAAATTAAATTGACTTTTTTTTTATTTTGAAGATTTACTGCTGGCTGGTTCTTCTTCTTCCACTAGTGCTGGTAGTGGCCTTGTGGGTTCTGGGAATTCTCCAGCAGCCCTATCAACGTCATCCTCTTCATCTTTCCGTGGAAATAATAGTAATAGTTCTATACCATCCAAGAATAGTCCACATCAATCTGTCATAATTCCACCTCTTCCTTCTCTTCCTACAACTGGTATATCTTCCGCAGCAACGGCTTTATCTGAATCATCCAGTGGGGACAGCTCAAGTAGTATTTCTAGTAGTGAGGATGAAAGTGACGATGATATGGAAGTTGTTCCAGAACCAGAATCAACTGATATTTCAATGCCATCAATGCCTATTATGATCCCTTCATCATCAAATTTCTCAGCACCGTTGCCTGTTGGTTCCAAAACAGCAACAATCACAGTACCGCCTATTAATCGTTCCATGCCGTCTCATTTACTCAGCGAGGATCTGCAATTGTCTGAGTCGGGATCGGACTCTGATTAATTTTTTTCTAAATATTAATAATATACTGAAGCGACGACCAGTACTATACTTGAAATATATTATATTCTACTGAAATATATCACATCACGATTTTTCGACTATATTATGAAATTCATCAATGGGAGCAAGTCTAAAGAATATTGTCAAATCTGTCTCAAGACAATACAAACACACACAGTGCCGGAAAAAGAGCAGAGATTTTTTTTAAATCAGAAAAAATTATTTTTACTCTTAAACTGTGTACTTTACGTTTTCACAGTCTTTCTCCCTCAACACCCTCCTCTCACTATTATAAGTACATTAAGTAACAATATACTTTGTTTTATGTCCATAATTATGTCTGCCTCTCCTTCTCTTGGTCATAATATTTTTGATATTATTCGGCCTATCAATAATATGTTCTTGGATTTGACTCATTGTAGTCATCAACAATATTGTGATCGATTTTACCCTTTTCTCTCTCATAAATATGTGGTAATCCTTCTTATCTGAAAAAATTGAAGCTCGATTCCAATTTTATAATTTTGATTTTACAATTTTTATGTATTATAATATAATTATAATATAATTTACAAAATAATAATTATCAAGTTTTATTCGTTTGTGTTGTCAGTTGTAAATCATCATGTACAACTTTGTAAATCCTGTAGTTGAACTATTATTGTTTATTACGTGTATTGTATCACTTTCCAAAAAAGAAAACCCTAATACCTTATATTTACTATCACCTGCTACAATAATTATATATTATTAAGTAGTGTTTTGTCTTGTGTGTAAAATCCATCATCAATGATGATTCATCATCTACATAAATATATATAAATGATGTACTTTATAGTCATACGCTTTCAATGTATACACACACAACACACAGTGGTCGAGAAAAGAATAAACATTACATGTTATATATTTTAAAATTCATTCAAAAAAAGCATTTCATTGAATTCCAGGAGTTGAATCATGAAAGTAGGTACCTTTGCATTTAAACAAGAAAAAAAAACGCCCAACTAAATACGTCAAATATTTTTTTTGGAATAAAATTGCAAATTTTTTCCTCTACTCTTACTTGTAACATTTGCTCATTACAACAGCATAGTAAATAGTTAGGCAATAAAATACTAACATGCTTTGTAGTTAGTGGACATTTAGTGTTTCCTTTGGGGAAACTCCCCCCACTTCCCCCCTCCGCTCTAGCATAGAGAGTAAAGCATAGATGATCAGTATCATAGTTTGACTCGAACCGAGCTGAGTGTCAAAAGATCTGCTTTGTATTTTTTAATTTGTTAATCACAGTTAAGGGATTCTTTTAAATTTTAGCTATTCTTCCAAAAGTTAGTATAATGTACTTAATATTAGTGACATTCATTTTCTCAGGTTGATGGGATGTGAGGCATTAGAGTGCTAAAATTTGTCTTTTACATTTTATTTGTGTTATTTTAAGAGTGAATTTTTTCTGTTTTCGTTGTCAAGAATCTCACAAGTGTATTACATAAGCACCATCAAGAAAAGTGTTTATCTTGAGTTAACTAAAATTAAGAAATCATCATCAAGAATTGTAGTAAAAGAAGAACATGTAGTAAATTAGTTTGAAGGAAAATAAATACATGAAAATCAATTCAAGATAGGTCAATGTCGAAATTACTACTACTAGGAGCAGTTAGGGTGAAGTCAAAGTTACAAGAAAATGACAGAACAACTATAAAAGATAACATTATTAGGCAAATTTTTAAAAAAGTTCAAGAGAGAAGATTCAATTCAGAAATCATGATGGGCTGATTTACCCTCTTGTTTTGTTTGTGTGCACATTGTGTTATTATTATAATTATTTTTTTAGTTAGTGTGCTGTGTTAATGTGTTCATTTTGTGTTTTTGAACCATTAATTTTATGTTTTAAATATATTTGTCACAATGGGAAACGCAGCAAGTTACCGTCGACACAGTGACCCTTCCAGTTTAAAAACCAATATCAACATCATTCAACCGACAACAGGTGTTTTATTCGGGGATCATGAAAATGAAATGAACCCGGGTTTTCTCAACTTAACTGGCTCTACCGGGGACCATCTCCACCCCTCGTCTCAGCAGCAGAATTTTGTGAGAAATAGAAAGGACTTGGTGAGTATGAGGTCATCGTCAAAATATTCCCCCAAAACTGTGGCCCCAATGCCTACCACTGAAGAACTGGAGAAGAGATTTACCAAAGTTTTGGTATGTTTTTTACTGTATTTACAATTCATTAACTTTTTAACGCACATATCTCTGTGTGTACATATATTATTAAGCCATCAAAACTAAAAATTTATCATTATCACATCTTCATCTTCCCCCTTTTCTCTCTCTCTCTCTTTGGCATATATAGCATCATAGTCATTCACGTTATTTTATTTAAGGAAGGAAGATAAAAAAACCCAGAATATACGCACACTCTTCCCCCCTCTTTTTCAGTCCTCTCCGATGTTTGTTTATGTTAAAAGATATAGAGAGACGCAGAAGTCACATACAGTAGAAGTGTTTATTTCTATGCGTGTACACGTTTTTCGCCTTCTTGTTTGTTTCATTTATACACAATTACATTTTACAGCGTGATATGAATTATGTATTGAAACCTCTTGGTCATATGCATTTACTATTACACTTTAATTGGAGTAAACACGTTCACTCTCTTTAAGTTCTCACAGTGAAAAAGTTTCTCACGCTTGATTTTGTACATATAACTTCATGTTCACGTTTTTGTGTCTGTATTACATAGAGATACGTAACTTATATATATATATATGTGTATATTTATTGTTTGTTTAAATTATCTGT
This sequence comes from Arrhopalites spinosus, assembly GCA_034700945.1. NCBI lineage: Eukaryota > Metazoa > Arthropoda > Collembola > Symphypleona > Arrhopalitidae > Arrhopalites > Arrhopalites spinosus. Next base: position 60,364 of record JAQIVZ010000278.1, read on the forward strand.
ATACAAAATAATTTTGAATTGAATCAAAAATTGTATGTGCAAAATGAGACATACACATAGTCATGGATCAGTTGTCTATTTACTAGCTCCTCTCAAGAAATTAGTAGTAATATTTAAATATAAAATCCTGATCATGAATTTTTAAAGACTGTATGAAAACCCTCCATGGGTAACACATGCATACGTAGTTGTAAGCTTTATTTTTTTTATTATTATAATTATCATAATGTTCAGGATAGTATTCTTTGAATGAAGAAAAAAACTAGTTGAAAGACATACCCCTGTCTAGGTTTCGATGAGTGTACCTTTTGACATTGTTCACTCTCTTGTGTCCTATCAATTGTTTACAGCTTCAAATTTCCAATATGTAAATGAGTGTATTATTATTATTATTATACAGTTAAAAAACTTGGGAGCGTCAGCGTCACAATCAGTTCATGTGTCTTGACTGCAATGGTCTGAGACCGTCGTCGTCTCAAGATGTATGAAAAACTGAGAGTTTGATACTACTCTGCTACTATTTGAAAGTCAAAATCCTCTCCTTATGCTCTACTTCTGTCAAATGTCACGCCACCGTGTCAGTCACCAGTTCTTTGTGTGGTTTTTTTTCAAGCCAAAATTACCCCCCACCCTCAAAAATACAAAAAATTGGAGATACCTATATTTAACAAGTGTTCATTGAATACAGTGGTATTAAATACACAATACCTTGTGTTGTATGGGCTAATCAACATTATTCATTTGCAAAAGTTTGTTTCATTTATGCTTCATTTGATTTGGACAAATTTCGAATTTGATTCTTGATTTCGTTGTACTTGAACAATTCTTTTCACACACAACAAAAATTCAATGAGAGGTTTGATCAAGTTCCGAGTTTCTGATTTTTTTTACATCTCCCTTATCTCTTTAAAAAACTCTCCCGTAGCTGAGAACTCATAAATGTTGTACACATTTATTGGATATTGCTGATAATTGCAGTAACAACATGAAATATGATGAGTTTTATGAGTGCTGAAACAATTTGTACAGTGTATAACATGCAAACAGATAGACCCATAACGTGGGTCCCGTATATCTGTATATATTGTCTTCTCTTTTCCATGAACCAACTCAGAATAAAAATACTCATGTAGCAGTCATCGTACAGACCCGCTTAAAATCATGAAAATGTTTACACATATTTATAGCTATGGGTATTACTTGGCCACGGCTAATTGGAAATTGGAACAAGTCTGTACTTCTCTATATCAGTACGGTACAATTTCTAGACTACAAAATATATGGGAAAGAGGGGAGCAAGAGGCAAGGAATTCTACCATGTCTTCTAAACTTATATATTGCATCATTATTTTGTTGGTAGATGAGTGTGAAAAGTTTTGACTTTGACGTCGAATAACATCGTTATTTGGTACATAACACACATTGTAGACTATAGCTATAGGATATGGTCATTTTCTAAATGTTTTTTTTTCTCAATAATTATTTCCCAGCCATTTCCTTGTTTTATAGGTATCCCACATACTACTTCTACTGACAATGTTTGGTTTTTTGTCTTCCCTACCTTGACATCAATATGACTCGTTGAATAGTTTGATAAGACGAGCGGAAGAGGAACATGGAGAAATGAAGGGGAAAAATGACGAGTAAAGCAATCTATTAAAGTACATTCAATTAATAAGTTGTTGTCTTTTTTACGTTCAAGACGTAAATCAAGGATATGTATAGGACATGATTTTATAGTATGGTTTTTCATGCTATTACCAGCATAAATTATACGGTAAAGCTTTGGTCTCATTTTCATTTGGAATTTAAGACTTGTGATTCTTTCTATCTCAATATTCTTTAAGAAAAGATTTAAATTTTAATCTCTTCACTGTTCCTATTCTATATGAATTCCTCTACACATCCTACATAATACTCTACTGCTATCGGATGAACCATAAATTTTTCAAGAATATGGTCTAAGAAAAGGTCGAGAGAGGAGACGGATGTTAGTGAGTTTCTTGTCCCTTCTTGTCTAAATTTTCTATATTAGGGCAGCTAGCTAGTAGGCTATAATGTTTGTTATAAGTAAAGTTCGGAGAACGTTTTATGTTATGACTTTTCTTTTTCGGCCAACTATTACGTATATATTGTATATTTACAACCATAGTTTTGTCTCTCGTTAAAATTTAGTACACATACATACATATGGCGGTACATAATGTTGTTCAACGACAGCATCCTAGTCTCTCTCTGGACCAACACTAACGGATCAAGTCCAAGTGGAATGGAAGATTTGTGTAAAAATTGTAAATTGTTGAAGACCTGTGTGTGTGGCTTTTTTGGACTCTCGAAATGTCTCCATGGTCTAAGTTCCATGTACTTGAATGATATTTAGTTTAGATTGTAATATGTATACCTTTATATTATGTAGGAAGTAGACAAAGTAAATATACTAAATCGGACTGGAGCTCCTTTCTTGCTTCTTTTTTCCCTTTCTTGCGGTTCTCCTCACGAGGATTCTCTCATGGGGAGAGAGGGTTTGTGTTTACATAATCTATTGAGGCGGAGGCTATAGTAGCACGTATACATGTACATGGACAACTTTTTACACTATTTGTAGTTACCCTTTCCCCCTTTTTTGAAACTGTGAACTCTGTACATACCACCATGTTATTTTATGTCCAATGTCTATGTACAAAAAGTAAAGGTTCGAGTACGAACAGTTGACTTTTTTTTTTATATATTGAATACATTTGCTTCTTGGTGGTCAGTCTTGTACGGGTACTACAGGGAGTTTGAGCTAAAATTTGTTGAACCTTTTTTATTTTGATGATCCTTGATGAAAATACACTTTAAATTCTTTAAAGTTTAGAGTTCACAAGGGTTGTCTAAAGAGTTGGAATTTTTTTATGCCATAGTGCCGGAATTGTAGTGACGACTTTTAATTTCATTAGTGTTAGTAGTTTTCAGAGTAAAAATGTTAGGCAACATTTTTATTCGAAAAAGAAGAGAAATATTATTCAAGTACAATCAAATCGTATATTACTAAAAGACTTTTGGTAAAAGTACATAGTACTACACATGTATTAATAAAAGATGACTTTTAATTGTTGAATACACTTGACAGCTTACGATCAAGGGATAATGTACACTGCTAATGAGTAGTAATTGCTCCAAGTTTTGTGTTTAAACAAATTCATGTCAAAGAGAAAATTAGCATGTACACAATAAATTTGCAGGGGTATGTTTATTTGAGGCGCTCGTGGTTTTCTTTTTTAAAATTTACAGCGACTTAGAACAAAGTACATATTGATATGGATAACAGATTAAATTCTAGAAAGGGATAATGATGGAAGTTTTTATTGACATATTTTATAGTAAAAATAATGCTGCCATAATATCAATTTTCTAATCATAGTGTCAGCATAAATTTGAATTAGTTGTCACATGAAATATTCTCACTTATTGGCATTGCTCCATTTTCTATATATGAAGGGTTCAGAAACAGAACTATCGCAAAGATTTTCAATTGTGAAATATTGCAACAATGGGACAATTGTGTCAAAGATATTTTTAGGGAGTATTTTAAAGGTTTTCTTCCTCAAATATATTTTTCCTTAAAATTTAACTTTAAAGTGGTTAGATGCATTCAAAATGTTATTCTCTCATATTGGATGAGAGAATAAAAATGATTCTAATTTGTTGAGGTGATTTACACCTCAAGTAGGGAAAAAGCTGAACAAATTTGACGTAGTCTCTTCACATGGGTGTAATTCCAAATTTTTTTTTATTTAGCTGACTGTTTATGTGATGAATTCACAGAAGAATAAAAAATGCAATTTTTTGGTAGGGCCACACATCTTAATAAATTACACACATTTAGGAATTTTGGTTCCTTCACATCAACATATTGATTTTCATCATAAGCTCTAGGTACAGAATTCATTTCTCGAGTTAAATCCAACATGGATTTTTTACACTTTAACATTTTTAATTCGACATATTCTCCAAGGAGAGAGAATTTACAAACATCAGTATGACTTTTCTCAAATTTAACAGTTCGTATTGAACTTGTATCAAAGCTTGCATTAACAAGTTTATTACCAATATCCTTAAAATTATGTACAATGACAATTTGTACATTGTCCGTATTTTCCAAATTGTCCGTCAAAGGATGTTCAACGAAAATTATTACAAATGGATTTTTAGTCCGTGATGACTTAGTTAATTCAATATATTTTGATGGACAGTTAAATTTTTCTTGTTTTTTCAAGATAATTGAGATGAGTCCATAAACTCTGTCCGCCGCCATGTAACTATGTCCAACATTTGGAAATATTACCTCAATAGAGTCAAATCTATCACTACTCAATGATTTCAGAGCAGTTAAAACATACCGATTCTTGTTTTGCCCTGGGCAATTATCACAAAAAAGATGTAAATGTTTACATTGTTGGGGGCATAATGTTCAAAAAAATAAAGTAAGCAAGATATTACTTCATTTGAGCCCTTTTTGGCAAAATTTTCTGTGTAAACAAATAAAAAAGGCTCGTCAGATCGTAAATTATAAACAAAAAAACTATGCAGCCAGAGTTGACGTAAGTAATACTCTTTACTTACTCTTGTCACTGGTAATGGCTGATTTGTGAGATAGTCAAAACAAACAAAAAAAATGACTATCGTCGTAATTGTTAATAAAATTCTTTTTTTGTTTATCAAAAAATACCTGTGACTCTGTGATATGATTTAACTGATCCTGTTTTAACTGCTCTGTTAAATCATTATTATTACTAATTTTAGCTAGAGCAATCTCATTCTGTAATTTTTCACAAGTTTCACAAATATCACTTCTAGGAAAACCAAAGGACATATTAATTTCTGTGTTAAAGATTGTTCTAAAATAATTTACATTTACAGAATTTGTAGGCAAATCTTCATGTTGAGATAATAAAAGGTTAAATAAATGTGTGACATTTAAGCTAGACTCTAATAATTTCTTGTGTGGACTTGATACACTATAATGACTCGACCGACTTGGAAAATCTTTCAAGAAATTGACTATCCTATCATGAATTTCAGGTGAAACTTTTGGTGTAGAATGATGACCTCTCAAGTCTTGAACAGTCTCTGTAGGTTTCAAAGCCTTTTACATAGAAATAAAAATATTATTAGACTTGTTATGAAATGAATAAGGATGTCTTTTGAATGTGTGAAAATTACCTTGTATAGTAAAAGAGCTCTTTTTATTCCATGTACAGCCAGGAAGAATTTTTGACAAACGATGACTTGTCTATCTGGTAGACTTAGATGAAAGATGTTTTTTCCATTCCGAATTGCTATTGAGCCCCTGAGGTAGATATTTTGTTCAGTGTGTGACCCAAGAGAATAAAAATTTTGAAAACATAATTGTCTCTCCTCATCCGATATTTTCATCTGACAATTATGGGTACAAGTCACATCTCCCTGAGCCCGAGCGTTCACAAACCGTCCATTGTAGGTAAAATGAGACAGTCCTTATGAAATGAATGATAAAATATTATAAAATAACAGTTAAATAATTTTTAAAGTTAATTTTAATAAAGAGAGAAGAGAGGAGGTCAAAAAGACAACTTACCTGCAAGTTTAGCCTTTTTTATCAAGTTATGGTTCCAGTCGATGACATGTCTCACTTTCTTCCTACTGTTTTCACCATTTTGGTGGTTTTCCATGATGAAAAACCACCTAATTTAACTTTTTAATCTTAATTACGACTCAATCGAAAAAAAAGATTTTTTCATTACCCAAGGCGATGAAGCTTAAGCCTGATCACGATGAAAGCCCGTTGCCAAGTTTACAAAAATCTTTGAAAAACAAAGATCTTTGCGATAGTTTTGTTTCTCATCGCTTTATATATACATTATGGTTTTCATATATGTACCTATTATCTATTCCTATTTGTTAGTATTTATAATAAGAATTGGAAGACAAAAAAATTGAAACAGAGAGACGGCAGCTAATACATAATATGGATGAATGTTGCAGGCGGAAACCACATTACGTACGCACAAAAGTCTATGGTTTCGTTACATTAAATATATAGAAGAAGAACAAACTTTTTGCCAACTGGTTTTTAGACTGTAAGCTGAGCTTGGGACGATATTATAGTCAAGAGGTGTTTTTTTTTGGTTTTGAACATACCAGTTCATGTACATGCACATTTTCTTCCTTTTTTATTGCAACTTTTAACTTATCTTTTTTTTAGAAAGGGAAAAGATTTTCCCCCTTTGCATGCACTTCATTGCCGTTTGCTATTATATTATCTCTTTGCTGGATGCGGTGTGTGGAATCATTGAATGAATTCGGCGGTGTAAACTCTTAGTGAAGTGTGACGGTGACGCAAATACATATAACATTGTACATTTATACCATATTAAAATATATAAAAATTGTTTATTGTATATGTGTGGTTGTTCGTGCTCACAAATTATAATTTATTATTTTAACATGCTCAGCCCTCACCTCGGTCTTTCTATGTCTCATCCTCAGTTTTGTTCATATGGAAAAATGTATATTTTGTGTACTCAGTACCTCCTTTGCCGTTTTGTCTGTAGAAAAAATCTGTCTTATTTTTTTTTTCAATGACAATGAACCAACATTCTGATTCCAATCCCAGGTTTTTCCAATTGTATTTGTATACATTATCATTCTTCCGTTTCGTTATCCTCATTAGATAGCTATATCATATTATTATTAAGTAAATAAAAATTTGTAAATGAATTAAAAGTCCACGTTATTGAGATGACTTTCGTTCCATGGAGAAGAATGAATCAATAAGTACACACGGATGAGGAGAGGATAAACGTCAAGACCTTGCCTATATAGGAAGATGTTGTATACAAAAATTACCATTGTGCTCAAGAATGATATGTGTGGTAGACACACGAGTGTTTAGCCTTGCTCGCACTCAAAGAGATCAGTGGGGATGAGTGTATGGGGATGCTGGACCATCTCTTTCCTTCATCTTCTTGAGAGAGTTGAGACAAGCTGCTTCTTCAACTCCTCATCGTATTAGTATTAGTCAACTCAACTGTGAAATGTAGAAGTCTCTTGCTCCTTCTTAATCTTGTGCTTTTTCTTCTTCGTCTTCGTATAAAGATTTGAATCCTTATATCTGTAAGTTTTAGTATGTAACTGACTGGCATACCTCGTGTTGTTGTTGTATACTTCTCTGTGATGCTCACCTATATTTATATTACATAATACATTGTATATATACATGCATATGATGTCTGTATAATGTACATTTCTATGAGTATGTATATGCATAGTTACAATTATGTCGTGCTGCTACGTGGTTCTACTTCCATGGTCATGGATATAGTTATGGAATTTATGGATCTATAACATGTTGTGGACGTTTGTCTATGAGTCTTGACGACTTGAGAGTATTTGACGATGGTGGTTTTGGTATGAGGCTCTGGGTTATCTTGTACTTGGCTCGTTGGCTTTTCTCATACATTTTTTTTTGCCTTTCTATATATACACTGTGCATATCATATTGTTACTCTGGGATCACTAAGGAGAAGGATGAGTTAGTAGTTGTTTGTAGTAGTAGTTCATTTTTTTCTGTAGTTTTTTCTTCTGTCACTGGTCTGAGTCATGTGTATTTGAACGTGGACATGATGACGACGGACAATGATGGCGGTGGCATGCTACACAACTTTGTATTGCATTGTCCTTAGAGTGAAGTGGTGTACAGTATACACAAGGAAGAAAAGCTTGCAGATTATTGTTGGCAACATTTAATGTAGGCCCTATTATTATTTTAAAAGATTACTGATGCCCATTTTAGATTTTTTTTCATAGGAATACCTAAGTAGTTGTTTTACATAATTCTGGGAAAATATATACCATAAAATACTTAATACATAATATGAGGGCTTTGATATTTTGTCAAAAATTGCAATGCATTACATTAATTTAAACTAAAAAGAGGAAATAATTATTTTTATCACAAACACTTAATTTGTCATTTGTATTTCATCTTTTCCTGTTTTCATATTCTGAATTCATATTCTGAAAAAGTTCTTTTAATGAGATGGTGACTTGTTTACTTTTACTTGTATGTACCTTTTGACAGTCATGTATTCAGTGAATAGTATTCACTGAGGTTATGTATGACACTGTGACACTCCTGACTGCAGCTATACATTTGTTATGTTGTTGTGGATTTTGTAAACACGAATGTATTCAGTGGCATGAATTAAAGTAAAGATAATTTGAACTTTATTTTGGATTAGTTTACTCTAAAATGATGAAGAGGTAATGATGTATAATATTATTCAGTGAGAACATGAACCATGTATAAAGTTGTTCATCGAGGTAGGAGAGATTGAAGATTGACTAGATGCTCCTGTTCTATTTTGTTTGTTTGTTGTTTTTGTGTCTTTTTTACATTTCTAGTCATATAATATTATGCCATATCAAGTTAATCTGAATGTTCAAAGTATAAAGTATTTATGTATTATTATGTAAAGAATTAAAGTAAATGTGGAATTTTTTTGGAGAAAAAAAGTAAAAGTAGACACATGGTACAATCAACTGCCTTTTTTGCTACCTACATCACAAAATGAGCAATAGTACGAGTACAATATGTAGAGAATAGAGAGGTAGGTAGGGGATGTGACTACATGTAACACTGATGCAAGAATTCTTTTTCTCTCTTTATGAATGTCCTGAGGTTACTGAGGTAGTAGAACAAAGTATCTGCAAGAGCCAAGATAAGATTTTTTTGCAGCTCTAGTACATAAATGATGTATGTATAGTATTCAATAGGATACATTGTATACAAATGTGGTTGGTAGCTACGAGTCCATTATCATTCACTTTTTTTGGTATCAAATGAGTAATACTTATCTAATATACGTCGTTCAATTATGTAGATTACATTTTACGTTATTATAGTAAAAGTTTAAAAAGGTACAAGAGGTTTGAATGGTGTTTAGTGTGATTGTTATAAAGAATATTTGTAGCTGAACCCATTCTGCAGATAGTTAAGGTATGTTGTAATTACGTTGCATATATGTACCTACATATGTTATAGAATTCGACATGTGTGTCTCTGTTTAGTGCATTGTTTGTAAATTTTGATAAAATGCAACGTCAACAGTAATAGAATTTATAGAAATAGCTCAAAACTCGAAAAAAAAAGTTTTGTATAAAATTTACATTTACATTGAATCGTCAGCTTTGGGCTTTTAGAACTCAGCATGTACAAGCAGATTTAGATATTTATTAATAACTTGGTCTCACTGTGAGACTCACAATACGACAATAATAATAATAGCAACAAAAATGATTAATGATCTCTACTAAGATACGATGTTAATTTCATTAATGATAATTATTCTATTATTATTATAATTAGTATCAATATCACGATGAACTCTGTTCTGGGTACTTTGGATCATGCTATTCATAGCACACACTACATAGAGGAAATGTTTCTTAATGTAGAGAGTCCAGTAAATACTTAAAGACTTCCTCTTACTTTTTCTGTCAAATTTTTGACGTCATAAAAATTATAAACAAATGACAAACGGAGAACTTTACAACTATTCACATTTGGCTAATTTTGCTGAATTGAATCTATGGGGCCTTGTTCCATCATCATTATAGGCAAATTATCAAATTTTTTTGTACATTTATTATTGCTTCGTAAAGCCTCCTGCCCCATAGTCTGGAAAAATGAAAGGTACAACAATGCACATTATGTATTTCCTAAAGTTGGTCATGAAGAAGGAGTATAATTTTTTTTCCTTGTGGCGACTTTAATTTAATAAATTGTGTAATGTTTTTCTGATTCATTTTTAAGCAAAGGTCGATGACGCTCTGGTATTTAATGGTTGTGACATGACTAATTGTCAATTTTAGTTTCCGATTACTTGTTGTCATTTATTTTTATTATTTTTATGAAACAAAGCGGTTTAAATGTCCAATACTTGTTTACGGGATGATGGGCGTACGAATACAGTTGACTTAACTTATTTACTGTTTAATAATCAATAATGTCATATATTTATCTTTACCAAATAAATACCAACTCAAAAATATTACTCTATAATTTGACTGTAATCTTGTAATGTTTTAAAGTGGGCCGATAGACAGTTATCTCTGTTAAAATGAATTTGACGGCAGTAGCTCAAATGAATGTTTATAATTGTATATTCATCCATTTCATGGTAAAGCATGATTCAGTCGTAAGTTTTCAGTTTAAGAGAATTATCTGAAATATTAAACTGAGACTAAAAATAATTCAATTTATGAACTTGTGCTTATACTTTCAGTATGCTTCTCAACTGACTGAAATATAAGCTTTTTGTTTGTATGTAGAAATAGACTGTAGTCGTTTGGACCAAGATTGAAGTCTGACCTTGTCTTTAGTTTTGTTGGTTATATAACTCGTCTGACAGATTGAATTTAGAATTGATTAGAGCTATTTGCCATAGTCATACGATACACACTACACACGTATGTATGAGTATCAGTAAAAATTTCTGTAGGAATGACAAGGAGGCAACAAGTCATGCAAAACCATTTTGTGGTTGATTCTTTTTGTGCATTCACAAATTATGTTCATCTGGTTAAAATAATCAAATAAAAAATTGTCTATCGTGACACAGAAGACGAAGGATGAGACGAGCATGACCTCATCTTCAAGTTTACTCATGGTGACTCATTCGAAAAATGTTGAATAATTTTGTGAATTTCTTGTGTAGAAGAAAATTGATTGTGTCATGTTAGATAATTATTATAATTTGGATAATTAAACTGATGATTCGACAATTACATGTGTGAATCTACAGATATTTGCACGTGAATTTAATCATTTGTTTCTCGCCGTCATTTTTGTAGTCATTTTACCTACTATTGTGTAGTCAGGTGGAATTTTTAGTCCATATATTTAGTGTCCACCTACTTGTATTTTTTCAATTTGGAGTTGACCATTACATTGCTGAGTTTCTGAGCTATTGTCATGCAATATTATTGTTTAGTTTTTTTTCTGGAATTGTGGTTGTTTTTAGTTTTTCGTGTAAAATTTTTGGACATGTTTTGTTCTAAAGTCATTTATCTTGTAGGTAAATATACGCCTAAGAAATAATAAAAACTTCATGTTTCTAATGGAAAGCCAAAGAAGGCTAGTTTGGCTAGCTAGTTTTACCTGTCGCAGTTGGTAAAATGTCAAAGACAATATAATTATAAAATAATATAAAAGGATTACAAGAATAATTTGAATAAATTAACATGGTGACATCAACATGATCATCATTTTCACTCTATTCAAACTTTCAATCCAACGATTAGTCATCATTATCGGTTTCATTTAATAGTGTCGGCATTTTCATTCATTACTCTTTGAGTTAAGGACTTGAGTGGTATGTTTATTTTTATTTGTGACTGATGATTGGAAGTCCCAATTTGGGACTGCTGGAATGAAGATTTGTTTTTTATGCTATAAAAATTTATTTATTGATTGGGACGTTCCTTAGTCTTGATCCACGGGTCAAATTCAATCCTTCATAATTTTTTGATGCATGATCAATGGGTTATTTCGTGATGAAATTTTATAGGCGTTTACTGTAAATGCTGATGTTGAGCGTTGGAATGATTAGGATTTGGAAATATAATCTACTAGGCTGTGTAATTCAACATATTTCATTGAATAAAATCTATTCTTTATAAAATTTCTATCCAAGTTGCTGATGAAAATATGTACTTCATGTAAACTTACAATACAAAATCACGGAGTAAATGAATAAGTAACATGTGTTGCAGACTTGGTTGTTGAATTGAAGAATGTACACGAGCCGATTCTGTTATATTCTATAGATACAAACATTTCAATTCAGTTTCAACTCTAAATGCCTTTCTATGTGTGCTATTGCAGAATATGAAAATTAAAAAAACGTTTGTGTAGCGTAGGTTCATAAGGAATGAATCATTCAATTGCATGGCTATTAAATGTTTATTAAGTACTAACGTTGCATATTAATTTTTTATGGCTTCCCCCTGTGTATGTTCATGTAATGTTCATGTATGGGAAAGGATGATGTTAGCGTAACTATATATGTTTTTGTGCAATTCTGAATTATTCTTCTTCTTCTTCACTCTCGTGACAAGCAAAATGTTTGCAAAAAAGTCAACACAAATCGACCGTCATCATCATTCATTAAAGAGTTTAGTCGGCTACTGATAAAAAATGAAGAGCGTCGTCACTGTAAACTCATAAATGAATGCAAATTTACTTTTTATGAGCTTGAACTTTAAGAATACAAATTAACTGTTTCTATTAGAAATTTAAATCTATATACTTAGGTATAGAATATTCAGTAAGTAATAGTTACAAGGTGGGAATTTTTTGACAAAGATGTGATGATGATAAGTTTTTTGTAGGAGGATGTACTAGTAGTAATGTGTGTATAAAATTGATATAAAATAAATGAATAAATGTATACGATTAATTTACAATGTAGATAGTTGTTAAAAGTTGTGGAGGATGAAAACTTGAAAACTAATGGTTTGATTTTTTTTTGTCATTTGTTATAGGCTTCCATGGACTTACCTCCAGACAAGGCTAAATTACTAAAGCAATACGACGATCAGCGGAAATGGGAAATTGTGATACAAGAAGTGAGTTGTACAATTATAGTATTTATTTTATTTTTGTCTTATTATTTGTTTCACTTTCCATAAAATGTGTGTAAATTGACATTTAAATGTAAAATTAATTTGTGTCCAGGAACTCGTCCAAGTCAAGGACCCACCTCGTGTATATTTAAGAAAATTGCAAACGTATTTGGATCCAAAGGCATCCCGAAGTTTCAAAGTGAGTTAATAATTTATGTGTTTTAAATTAGATAATTAAAATAAAGCAAGTTAAGATCCTGTTTAAATACGCCAATTTGATGGCGAATCAATGTGTCCATTTGTATGTAATTGAATATTCAAGTTTTGGCTTTATCAAATGTATTTTTGTATTTAATTTAATAGTAGTTAGAATAATAAGAATTCTTATGTATATTTAATTCTACTGCTGGTTTGAAAATAAATACCATTGACACTAATTATATAAGCTTTACCAAGGAGGCAACTCATCATTTTGTGACCTACCCCTTTACATTCAAGTAATAATGCTAAAAGTTACCTCATTTAGATTGCTTTGTGTACACTTCTCCCCTTATTTTACCCTAAGTGAAAAATGGTGTGAGTTGAAATGACAATGATGAGAGCGTGTAATGAAAGAAGAAGGTTGAGGATTTTAGACGCGGCTGGAGTCAGAATTGTTGTTTATTTATGTAGTAATCTTATAGCTTTTGAGAAAATGCTTGAAGCAAACTGAAATTGCTTATAAAATGGAATTAACTTTTGTTATTCAAAAATGGAATGGCAGTGTGGGTGTGTAGTTGGTAGAGAGAGAGAAATGAATGTGTTTAATAATAAGCTTTGCTTTTAAATATTTGACGGAAACAAAATTCCATGATTTATGCTTCTTTTTTCTTCTTCTACGTACATACATGTTCTTTCAAAGAACTTCTTTGCACTAAGAGAATTTAAATGTTGAACAAAAATGACATCAACAAGGTATATTATACAAGTACAGAGGATGAGCCAGAAACAAGACCAAGACTACATATAAAAATAATAATCAAAATAAGCCGTACATGACAGTTTCTCAGCCTACCGCCTTACCTTCCACAAGATTTGACTTTGAACTCTCTTTAGTCTGTTTTGCAATTTATTATTCAGTGTAAAACCTGCAATGTTGGGTATTAGTTACGGTATTTATATTACTATTATTAATGGTAGGAGTGTATGCTGTCATGTATAGAACTATTGTTAAGTTATGCTAATAATGATGATGCGATACTTTGAGAAAAAGAGTTGATGATTCCATGTCCTCTCAATTTCTAGATACTAGATAGTTTGTAAAAGTGATGGTTGACTAATTTTTTTTTTTGGTTTTTTTTGTGTGATTTATGATGAACAGAAAAGGAAAGTGTTGGGTGAGTCGTCTTCAACCCAAGTGCTCAAAGATTTGGAAATTTCACTAAGGACCAATAATATCGAGTGAGTTTTCCCTTTTTAACTTTTTTTTTCCTTCACGTCCATCAATTTATAAAATAAATCTTATTGACTTGTGTTGTAGTAGAGATCTATCACTAGTGTCAATATAATGACAATGACGATGAAATGCTTTATGTACTAAATTACGGTGTTACAGTATACCTTAAACCAGTTCCAACTACAGTGTTTATGTTTTGCATGCTGAATAGTATTGTTTAAAATATTGCGTCATTAAATGTGCTACATAAATATTACATTTTAGTGTCTATAAATGTTCATAAATGTAAAACATAGACCAATTATTGTACCTTATGTACAAAATCACAAGAGATCGTCACATAGTTAAACATAACACAAAATAGCTAAACATGATATGAGTCTCATACTAATACTTTAATTTTTTTGATGTATAGATGGGTTCGCGAGTTCCTTAATGAGGAAAATCGTGGTTTAGAAGTTCTAGTGGATTATCTAAGCTTCCGACTAGTCATGATGCGGTAAGTACATACAAAATCCTTTTAAAATGCTTAAGAATGACGACAATACTGACAAAAAGTTTTACACTTCTTCTAAGTTCCATGTTCTGTTATAAATATGATAACCTGATTTGCATTAAAATTTTTTCACCACTGTCCAATCATTCTTTTCTAAATATTATTGACTCGTTGGCACTGTTTCCTAAAATTATTGTCTACTGGGTTGTCATTTTTTCCTGGTCATGGCACCGCCTTTATCTTTTTTATTTAATGTTATTGACTTTTGTCTTATACAACTATGAGTATACACATTTAATAGAAAAAAACCTTATTGGAATAAGTGTTAGTGTATTTTATTTAGATTTTGGCAATATGTTGCATTTTAGCACATGGGACTCTTCCATAAGTTGAGAGGTGTACACAGAGGAATTTGTTCCAGTTGTGCTTTAACAACTTTGAGTAGGTTATAGGAGTTGTTATAATAGTACAACAATGCACAACAATTGTGTAAATATATTTTTTTTAAACGATAATAGTATAATAAATGGCACATGTGTGAGAATTGAAATCATATTTATTTTTGGAGACTCGTTGTTCAAAATGTACAATGTGTACCTATGATAATAGATAGAAAAATGTATAAAAATTAAAATTGCTTATTACTTAAAATTTCAATGACGGTACTTTTGTACAAGGACAAGGGCTAGCCACATAAGTAAAATGAGAATAAATGTATTCATACAATGAATTTAAACATATATCATTACTTAACTAGTGTATAACTAACTACAACACCGTAGTCATTAGTCAATTCAATTTTTTTTCCCTATTTCATATTTACTCGTTTTGCTTTATATAATAATTGGAGACATTGTAGTAAAGTGAATGTAAATAGATTGTGTATAGAAGACAGTTAGTTGACACAACTGAGGAAATAATTCTCTATAAAGAACTCATTATTTCAAATGATTAAATGTGCCTTTCCAAGGGATTTTACACGTACGTGTTTTTACTGCTACATTGGATTTAAGATGTTTTTTTTTGCTTAAAATGAAACTGTTCATAATACTGAAGCTTAATATGTGTGCATGTTTAAAATGTAACACATCTTTTATTTCAAGTTTAATTAAATGACGTTTCACATGACTACATCTGGAAATATGCTTATTAACTAGAGTACGTAAATCCATAGGAATTACATAGCTAGATTTCAACTAGGGTTACATAATGTCCTTGTATTGACCCTTTATGCTTAATTTAAATTAACAAGATTATCTTCTCGTACAAAATGACTCATGACTCATTGTTGTCGTCACAATGTATGGATCATAGTAATGCTCTAGTTTTTTTTGTTAAAATTGAGTCTTTGTATACTTTTTTAAAAATGTTGTCAATTTATGTCAGAAAAAAAATTTGGGCATGCTCTTAGTTTGGGTAAATATATTCAATTTTAAAATTTAAAATTAAAACTTTTAATTATTGTATACAGCCATGAAGAAAAATCTGGTGTGAGCAATCACAATAACAGTGCTGATGAAAATTTGCACAATTCCTTGAATAATGGAGCCATTTCATTAACTCTGTCAAATGGCTCAGGAGGAAATGGAACATTGGGATCCGGTAAATCGGGTAGTGGGTAAGTTGAGAACATTGTTAAATTCACTGGAAACCCCGTTAAAAGAATTGGGTACGTAATTCGGTTATTTTTATTTTTTTTGAAAAATAGGTCACCAACAACAATGAATAAACGACAATCTCGCCATTTATCAAAGCTAAACATGGGAGATGCAAAGGATGACATTCATGTTTGTATCCTGTGTCTGCGGGCAATAATGAACAACAAACATGGGTTAAATATGGTGATACAAAAACAGGAGTCAATCAATGCCATAGCTCAAAGTATTAAACATAAAAGTTTACGCACCAAAGGTAATTTTTGTTTTTCATGCAAATACTACATAATTTCTAAAATATTAATAAACATATTTATTTATATATGTACATTGTCAAGCTGTTGAAGTTGAAAGGAAACAATTTAACTAGAATATAAAAATTTTGCTTCTTTTTATTTCATAGCACTTGTACTGGAATTACTTGCCGCTGTCTGCCTAGTACAGGGCGGTCACCATATAATCCTAAAAGCATTTGATAATTTTAAAGATGTAAGTATTTGTAGATTTTTAAATATACGATTCACACAATGTTTAGAATCAAAATTACGTAAGAATGATTTTGTGAAGTAGCATGTACATAATAATTGATTTTCAATATTGTTTTATTTTCACTAGGTTGGAGGTGAGAAACGAAGATTCGAAACACTCGTTGATCACTTTATGCATTATGAGTTCTTCCACGTTGAGTTCATGGTATGTGCACAAGATTTTTTATTGATACATGAATTACATGTAAATTGTTTAGTATAATTTTGCCCACCGGGGTAAATCCTCTTGAGTTTGTGAAAATAGCCAAACTGTCTGGCTATTTAGAAAATATGAGCTATTATAGTAAATTAATTAAAATCTGACTGTTCTTTAATTTTTTACAGGTCGCCTGCATGCAATTCATTAATATTGTAGTACATTCAGTGGATGACATGAACGAACGAGTCTACCTTCAGTATGAATTTACGCAGTTAGGAGTTGACCAGTATTTGGAGAAATTAAAAAATACGCCATCAGAAGAATTAAGGGTAAAACCAAAATTTTAAGTGTATTTGTAAATATTCAGCCATAGCTATTACATTTTCGAATAAAGGTGTGATGTATACTAAAACTTATTATTTTAGATTCAAATTGGTGCATACCTCGACAACGTTTTTGATGTGGCGGCTCTCATGGAAGCTGAAAATCGATTACAAGGTAAATATTGGCATTTTAACGCAAGCACATGTTCCTATATCTAATTTACAACATCTAAAATGTACCCTTTGTGTTTTTTTTTTGCAGAATTGGAAGAGGAATTATCTCATTTGAGAGAACTGTATGAAAAGTTAGAAGTAGATAGTTTAGGAAAAATGGTAGAATTGGAAACAAGACTGGAAGAAGTTCTTCATGAAAGAGATAGCCTGGTTAACAAACACAAAGAGATTAATGAGGAAGTTACGACATTGAGAAGAACAGTGACACAGAAGGAAGAAGAACAAAAGTTTATGATGGATCGACTGTCGAAAAGTGGTAGATTATTGGAAGAATCTGGTGGGGGAGTGCCAACAACAAATGGAGATCGGTCACTGGACTCAATGGGAGAACCACAATCCTTACCAAGTCTGGCTTCAAATAATTCAGTTACAATGCCACCACCTCCTCCTCCTCCTCCAAATTGTCCACCACCTCCACCAATATTTCCAGGTTTCGGTAATTTACAAATACAATTATTTTGTCCTGGTGCCCTTATGTTGGTCGTTCCGATGTCTTTTTGAAAAACAATTTTTTGTCTTTTTAGGTGGACCGCCACCTCCACCAGGACCTGGAGGAAAATCACAAATGACAATCAAGCGAGCGTTACAACCAAAATGTAAATTACCAACATTGAATTGGACAGTTTTAAAACCAAGGCAAGTACAATTAAGTTTTTTTGGTATTTTTCTGTATTTTATTAAAATTGTGTAGGACAATTAATCTATGATTTTTTTTAAACCAAAATTCTAGGGAAGTCAAAGGAACTGTGTTTAATCAGCTGGATGATTCAAAATACTATAATGTGATTGATTTTGATGCATTTGAAAGACTCTTCAAAATTGGTAATGCTTCGAGTTCAAACCGTAATTCCGAGGAGGTGGATGGTGAGGGACTCGTTAGTTATCCAAGTAAACGATTTAAAAAACCAGAGGCTATTACATTATTAGAGCATACAAGGCTCAGAAATATAGGTAATTTTTCATTACTCCATTCTCACCTTTTTTTTTAAAATAAAAATCGTTACAAAATTGTCGTCTCATTGTACTTGATTTACAGCAATATCAAGAAGAAAATTAGATTTGCCAATTGAGGTTGTTGTAAAAGCAATTAATTCCCTAGGTAAATTTGAATATATAATATAACTCAGATCTCGTAGAATAATACATGTAGAATTCTTAACGATATACAAAGAAGTTTAATTCATTCCCTATATATTTCTAGACTTAACTGTGTTGAAATTTGAACAAGTAGAAGTTTTACAGCGAATGGTTCCTAATGAGCAAGAGGTATATTTCAATTGTTCTTTTTTCTTTTGTGCAAAGTTTTCACATTAATAAAATTGAAATTATGATATATTTTTTTATTGCAGTCGAAGCTTTATCGAGAGTACTCAGTAAGTGCATTTGTATTTATTAATTTATTATATTGACGTATTTAATAAGTAATTAAAATAATAGATGTCCTAAAATGATTTCATCTCATTGTCTTGAATTATTTTTCAGGCAACGAAAAAGAATCCAGATTTGTTAACTGAAGAAGACAAATTTTTACTTCAGTTATCAAAAATAGAGAGAATTGTCACAAAGTTGGCAGTCATGGCATACATTGCCAATTTTCCAGATACTGCCCATACTATTCAACCACAAGTTCATGCTGTCATTATGTCATCACGGTCTGTGAGAACATCAGAGAAATTTCATCAATTATTAGAAATTATTTTAGCATTTGGGAATTATATGAATGGAGCGAAACGTGGTCCAGCATACGGTTTTAAAATCCAGGTATATCCACAATTCATATGAATTTTTATAATTTACAAATTGTATTAGGAAATACAATAAATGGTATTACAATATATTATTTACTATGTATTTAATACATTTTACCATTTTCTTTTGATTTTTTAAAACAGGGATCATTGGACTGTTTGACGGACACCAAGTCGCTTGATCGACGTCAGTGTTTGATGCACTACATTGTTAGTACAGTAGGCAGTCGTTTCCCTCAACTTCAAGGTACATAATTGTAGTTTACACTACATAACATTGTTGTTATTTTCTGCTACATCTTTTTTTAAAAATAGTCTGAAGAGAGTGACAGAGTTAATTTGTATTTAAAATTTACTCTTAGGTTTCATCAATGATCTTCAGTTCGTGGAAAAAGCTAGTCAAGTATCTTTGGAAAATGTTTTAGCCGACTTGAAAGATCTGGAGAAGGGGATGGAGGTATTATTCATTGTACTGTAGTGGTGTATTCCTACATGCGTATCAATGAGAATAAAAATTAACATATTTTTTTTTTAAACTTTGTTTTAGTTGACAAGAAAAGAATCCGAGTTCCTGAAACAGAAAAATGAGACAAATCCTGTAAGTTTTAAATTGTCTACTATTTTGACAATGTGGAAATGATAGTACTATGTTTTAACAACTTGAAATTTAATGTACTCTAGGTGATGAAAGAATTTCTAACAAATTCCGAAGAAAGACTCAATAAAATCAAATCAGAGTGTAAGGTAGGTCATTGGGATACTAAAAACTGAAAATTAATAAGAAATAATCATTGTATGAGTACTTATAAATAATAACAATTTTTTTATCCGTCTACAGACAGCAGTGAATGAATTTGGAGATTGTGTAGAATTTTACGGGGAAGAACGACTACAGACAGATACCAGTGGTAAGATATGGAACAAAATATTTAAATACTATAAATATGAGCTTTTTTACATTTAAGAAGTACAGAAATTATTAATTTACACTTGAAATCTATTTTTCAGGATTCTTCTCTGCCATCTTAAAGTTTATGCGCGCTTACAAACAAGGTAAGAAATCGTAAAATGGTCCACATTAATTACAATGTTAAATATTTTGCAAGTTTTTAATAATTAAGATATAAAACACGGTTAATAATACAAAAATAAATTGTTACTATGCAGCGGAATTGGAGAATGCAGAACAGAAGAAACGACTGTCAATGAAAAGTCAGTCACCGCCCGAGAAAGCTAAAGAAGGAAAGAAGCAACAGGTATTCATGATTTTTTTTAATTAAAAAAATGCTTGACATTATACTGAAATTTCAATTTACAAATTGCAAAATACAAATCATGTTTCAAAATTCTTAGGAGGCTGTCATTAATGAATTAAAGAAACGTCAAGTAACAGAAAATAATAAGAAATTACAAGAAGTATATCAGTAAGTGTATTATTTATTATGATTTATGTCAATTGCACTCGTTTACGTTAAAAATCACATGTGATTAAAATATCAAACCACATATTTATTAATTCTATTTCCAAATTTCAGTGGCGCTCTAGAAGATATTCTATCTGACTTGAAAAATGAACCGTACCGACGAGGTATGTATAACAGAATGTACTTGATATGATTTTTTGAATTTCTTGTTGTCACTAAATAGTTGTTCATTGGTAACAATTTTGTGTATGTAGCGGACGCTTTGAGGCGCTCACAAAGGAGAAAAGATGCTACTAGACTTTCCAGGTGAGACTTTAATAACTAAATTTTAATTTGGTGTGGAAATTTTGCATGCTTTAAAAGTATGTGCATAGTCTTTCTCATTTTCCACCAAATATGGTTTCGCAATATAATTTTTCGGTTTATTTTTATTACAGAAATTTTGAAGACTTGGACGTGTAGAAATCAATCAGTATCTTTTTTTTATTATGGATATGAACATCTGCAAAATCGTATTCATATTTACCAATCTTACAGTCTGAAAATTAGATTTAAGTTTGTAATATTTAGTCTAATTATTATTATACTCAAAATGTGTTTTGTTTTTGTTTGTTAATTGAAATGTTGATCTGATTTTTAATGAAGAATCACTCTTTCTGCTTTCTGACTACCCCTTCTATTTACACCATGCCAGAACACCAGAATTTGATGGTTTGCGTCGGTATTTGAGATAACTATTACATGACCGCACGCTGACTCTTAATAAATGGCCTTGCCATTTTGCCTTGAAATACTATTAGTGCCGTTTTTCTCAACATTCATGATAGATTTTAAGAATTTTTTTACTACAATATGCAAAATATTATGCATGTACTATTTTAACTTATAGTATACAGAATGTTGATTACTGCGTTCGATTGTACAAAAACAGAAGGTAGAGTATACTCATATAGTACACACTTTGAAATTGCTGGGCAGAGATTATTACTGTTATTAGGTATTTCTCAATATTTGATGCCTTTGCCTATTTATTGGGCTATGCTTGATTCCTTCCAAATGGGATGGAGATTATGAAGAAAATTGCATGCATGCAAGAAACAGAACAGTTAAATAGTAAGTTAAATATACTCTGTGACATATTACATGAATAATACTGAAACTGAAATATAATACATAACATCCTCGAGTCTGGAGGGTCAGTAAAAAAGTTAGTGTCATTGCCAAATTTCTGCCGAATTTAATTTGTGCCTTGACTAAATAGTTGTTAACATTTACATGTGAATGTAGCGCAATAAATAGTTGTAACTGAATCTGTAGCCTTATCTTTTAACTTGAATAATACTAAAAATTTGAGTTTCAAATTGTGATCTGTTAACTTTATTATAAACTATACCTAATAGTAAAATTAGTTAGTAATAGTATAATATATATTCCAATAATACAATGAATAATTGTATTGTGTACACATGAACGTTTTGGTATTGAAAGCCTTCAAGCCGTCTATTACAAAAATGCATGAATTCCAGCACTTT
This sequence comes from Arrhopalites spinosus, assembly GCA_034700945.1. Taxonomy (NCBI): domain Eukaryota; kingdom Metazoa; phylum Arthropoda; class Collembola; order Symphypleona; family Arrhopalitidae; genus Arrhopalites; species Arrhopalites spinosus. The sequence goes on from JAQIVZ010000278.1 coordinate 82,549, forward strand.
TTAAACTGAACAATAAATCTTAAGATTACTATTTTGGACATTGACTCCCAAAATGTTCCAAGTATTATATGATTAGCCAAATTTAGTACAGTGTTTTAATATTATATATATATATATAATAATATTTATAATACAGAATCATGTAGTGTAAATGCATGCAATTTTTTAATGTTTTCATCATACTATTACTACAGTGGAGACTAGATAGTCTGGACAGATTTATGATAATTATTTATATATACAATATAAATATGTATATTGATTTGATAATATATACGCCGTAATATACGATTGTTGTAAAAGTACAATTGAAAAATGCTGAAAACAGACAATAAAAGCATTACAATCTATTCCTCAGCCTATTTTTAACTTGTGATTTACATTTTTAAATTACACAAAATGATTATGCATCTACATTACAAGACAGTCGTCGCCTATTCAAAAGCATGTGACAAATATGATATTGTTGTTTGATATATGTAGACCTCATCTAGCTCAATATAATGACACC